>JASGCC010000470.1:0-102679 GCA_030067915.1 Hydractinia echinata | reverse complement strand
GGACGTCGTAGTCCATTGAGACTGGGAACACTAGACCAATGGTAGCCTGCCTGGGTGCGTTGAAGCACGTGATTTACGTGTAAGGCCTTTATTAGGCGCAAAAGGCCATATTACAGCCTTTAGAGGCCTGTGCGCTTAGTTAACAGTGTTCTAAGGCCATGGCGCCAAGGAAAACGACTTGGGACGTCGTAGTCCATTGAGACTGGGAACACTAGACCAATGGTAGCCTGCCTGGGTGCGTTGAAGCACGTGATTTACGTGTAAGGCCTTTATTAGGCGCAAAAGGCCATATTACAGCCTTTAGAGGCCTGTGCGTAGTTAACAGTGTTCTAAGGCCATGGCGCCAAGGAAAACGACTTGGGACGTCGTAGTCCATTGAGACTGGGAACACTAGACCAATGGTAGCCTGCCTGGGTGCGTTGAAGCACGTGATTTACGTGTAAGGCCTTTATTAGGCGCAAAAGGCCATATTACAGCCTTTAGAGGCCTGTGCGCTTAGTTAACAGTGTTCTAAGGCCATGGCGCCAAGGAAAACGACTTGGGACGTCGTAGTCCATTGAGACTGGGAACACTAGACCAATGGTAGCCTGCCTGGGTGCGTTGAAGCACGTGATTTACGTGTAAGGCCTTTATTAGGCGCAAAAGGCCATATTACAGCCTTTAGAGGCCTGTGCACGTAGTTAACAGTGTTCTAAGGCCATGGCGCCAAGGAAAACGACTTGGGACGTCGTAGTCCATTGAGACTGGGAACACTAGACCAATGGTAGCCTGCCTGGGTGCGTTGAAGCACGTGATTTACGTGTAAGGCCTTTATTAGGCCGCAAAAGGCCATATTACAGCCTTTAGAGGCCTGTGCGCTTAGTTAACAGTGTTCTAAGGCCATGGCGCCAAGGAAAACGACTTGGGACGTCGTAGTCCATTGAGACTGGGAACACTAGACCAATGGTAGCCTGCCTGGGTGCGTTGAAGCACGTGATTTACGTGTAAGGCCTTTATTAGGCTGCAAAAGGCCATATTACAGCCTTTAGAGGCCTGTGCGTAGTTAACAGTGTTCTAAGGCCATGGCGCCAAGGAAAACGACTTGGGACGTCGTAGTCCATTGAGACTGGGAACACTAGACCAATGGTAGCCTGCCTGGGTGCGTTGAAGCACGTGATTTACGTGTAAGGCCTTTATTAGGCGCAAAAGGCCATATTACAGCCTTTAGAGGCCTGTGCACGTAGTTAACAGTGTTCTAAGGCCATGGCGCCAAGGAAAACGACTTGGGACGTCGTAGTCCATTGAGACTGGGAACACTAGACCAATGGTAGCCTGCCTGGGTGCGTTGAAGCACGTGATTTACGTGTAAGGCCTTTATTAGGCGCAAAAGGCCATATTACAGCCTTTAGAGGCCTGTGCGCTTAGTTAACAGTGTTCTAAGGCCATGGCGCCAAGGAAAACGACTTGGGACGTCGTAGTCCATTGAGACTGGGAACACTAGACCAATGGTAGCCTGCCTGGGTGCGTTGAAGCACGTGATTTACGTGTAAGGCCTTTATTAGGCTGCAAAAGGCCATATTACAGCCTTTAGAGGCCTGTGCGCTTAGTTAACAGTGTTCTAAGGCCATGGCGCCAAGGAAAACGACTTGGGACGTCGTAGTCCATTGAGACTGGGAACACTAGACCAATGGTAGCCTGCCTGGGTGCGTTGAAGCACGTGATTTACGTGTAAGGCCTTTATTAGGCCGCAAAAGGCCATATTACAGCCTTTAGAGGCCTGTGCGCTTAGTTAACAGTGTTCTAAGGCCATGGCGCCAAGGAAAACGACTTGGGACGTCGTAGTCCATTGAGACTGGGAACACTAGACCAATGGTAGCCTGCCTGGGTGCGTTGAAGCACGTGATTTACGTGTAAGGCCTTTATTAGGCGCAAAAGGCCATATTACAGCCTTTAGAGGCCTGTGCGCTTAGTTAACAGTGTTCTAAGGCCATGGCGCCAAGGAAAACGACTTGGGACGTCGTAGTCCATTGAGACTGGGAACACTAGACCAATGGTAGCCTGCCTGGGTGCGTTGAAGCACGTGATTTACGTGTAAGGCCTTTATTAGGCGCAAAAGGCCATATTACAGCCTTTAGCGGCCTGTGCGCTAGTTAACAGTGTTCTAAGGCCATGGCGCCAAGGAAAACGACTTGGGACGTCGTAGTCCATTGAGACTGGGAACACTAGACCAATGGTAGCCTGCCTGGGTGCGTTGAAGCACGTGATTTACGTGTAAGGCCTTTATTAGGCGCAAAAGGCCATATTACAGCCTTTAGAGGCCTGTGCGTAGTTAACAGTGTTCTAAGGCCATGGCGCCAAGGAAAACGACTTGGGACGTCGTAGTCCATTGAGACTGGGAACACTAGACCAATGGTAGCCTGCCTGGGTGCGTTGAAGCACGTGATTTACGTGTAAGGCCTTTATTAGGCGCAAAAGGCCATATTACAGCCTTTAGAGGCCTGTGCGTAGTTAACAGTGTTCTAAGGCCATGGCGCCAAGGAAAACGACTTGGGACGTCGTAGTCCATTGAGACTGGGAACACTAGACCAATGGTAGCCTGCCTGGGTGCGTTGAAGCACGTGATTTACGTGTAAGGCCTTTATTAGGCGCAAAAGGCCATATTACAGCCTTTAGAGGCCTGTGCGCTTAGTTAACAGTGTTCTAAGGCCATGGCGCCAAGGAAAACGACTTGGGACGTCGTAGTCCATTGAGACTGGGAACACTAGACCAATGGTAGCCTGCCTGGGTGCGTTGAAGCACGTGATTTACGTGTAAGGCCTTTATTAGGCGCAAAAGGCCATATTACAGCCTTTAGCGGCCTGTGCACGTAGTTAACAGTGTTCTAAGGCCATGGCGCCAAGGAAAACGACTTGGGACGTCGTAGTCCATTGAGACTGGGAACACTAGACCAATGGTAGCCTGCCTGGGTGCGTTGAAGCACGTGATTTACGTGTAAGGCCTTTATTAGGCGCAAAAGGCCATATTACAGCCTTTAGAGGCCTGTGCGCTTAGTTAACAGTGTTCTAAGGCCATGGCGCCAAGGAAAACGACTTGGGACGTCGTAGTCCATTGAGACTGGGAACACTAGACCAATGGTAGCCTGCCTGGGTGCGTTGAAGCACGTGATTTACGTGTAAGGCCTTTATTAGGCCGCAAAAGGCCATATTACAGCCTTTAGAGGCCTGTGCTAGTTAACAGTGTTCTAAGGCCATGGCGCCAAGGAAAACGACTTGGGACGTCGTAGTCCATTGAGACTGGGAACACTAGACCAATGGTAGCCTGCCTGGGTGCGTTGAAGCACGTGATTTACGTGTAAGGCCTTTATTAGGCGCAAAAGGCCATATTACAGCCTTTAGAGGCCTGTGTGCGTAGTTAACAGTGTTCTAAGGCCATGGCGCCAAGGAAAACGACTTGGGACGTCGTAGTCCATTGAGACTGGGAACACTAGACCAATGGTAGCCTGCCTGGGTGCGTTGAAGCACGTGATTTACGTGTAAGGCCTTTATTAGGCGCAAAAGGCCATATTACAGCCTTTAGAGGCCTGTGCGCTTAGTTAACAGTGTTCTAAGGCCATGGCGCCAAGGAAAACGACTTGGGACGTCGTAGTCCATTGAGACTGGGAACACTAGACCAATGGTAGCCTGCCTGGGTGCGTTGAAGCACGTGATTTACGTGTAAGGCCTTTATTAGGCTGCAAAAGGCCATATTACAGCCTTTAGCGGCCTGTGCACGTAGTTAACAGTGTTCTAAGGCCATGGCGCCAAGGAAAACGACTTGGGACGTCGTAGTCCATTGAGACTGGGAACACTAGACCAATGGTAGCCTGCCTGGGTGCGTTGAAGCACGTGATTTACGTGTAAGGCCTTTATTAGGCCGCAAAAGGCCATATTACAGCCTTTAGAGGCCTGTGCACGTAGTTAACAGTGTTCTAAGGCCATGGCGCCAAGGAAAACGACTTGGGACGTCGTAGTCCATTGAGACTGGGAACACTAGACCAATGGTAGCCTGCCTGGGTGCGTTGAAGCACGTGATTTACGTGTAAGGCCTTTATTAGGCGCAAAAGGCCATATTACAGCCTTTAGCGGCCTGTGCACGTAGTTAACAGTGTTCTAAGGCCATGGCGCCAAGGAAAACGACTTGGGACGTCGTAGTCCATTGAGACTGGGAACACTAGACCAATGGTAGCCTGCCTGGGTGCGTTGAAGCACGTGATTTACGTGTAAGGCCTTTATTAGGCGCAAAAGGCCATATTACAGCCTTTAGAGGCCTGTGCGCTTAGTTAACAGTGTTCTAAGGCCATGGCGCCAAGGAAAACGACTTGGGACGTCGTAGTCCATTGAGACTGGGAACACTAGACCAATGGTAGCCTGCCTGGGTGCGTTGAAGCACGTGATTTACGTGTAAGGCCTTTATTAGGCGCAAAAGGCCATATTACAGCCTTTAGAGGCCTGTGCGTAGTTAACAGTGTTCTAAGGCCATGGCGCCAAGGAAAACGACTTGGGACGTCGTAGTCCATTGAGACTGGGAACACTAGACCAATGGTAGCCTGCCTGGGTGCGTTGAAGCACGTGATTTACGTGTAAGGCCTTTATTAGGCGCAAAAGGCCATATTACAGCCTTTAGAGGCCTGTGCGCTAGTTAACAGTGTTCTAAGGCCATGGCGCCAAGGAAAACGACTTGGGACGTCGTAGTCCATTGAGACTGGGAACACTAGACCAATGGTAGCCTGCCTGGGTGCGTTGAAGCACGTGATTTACGTGTAAGGCCTTTATTAGGCTGCAAAAGGCCATATTACAGCCTTTAGAGGCCTGTGCGTAGTTAACAGTGTTCTAAGGCCATGGCGCCAAGGAAAACGACTTGGGACGTCGTAGTCCATTGAGACTGGGAACACTAGACCAATGGTAGCCTGCCTGGGTGCGTTGAAGCACGTGATTTACGTGTAAGGCCTTTATTAGGCGCAAAAGGCCATATTACAGCCTTTAGAGGCCTGTGCGCTTAGTTAACAGTGTTCTAAGGCCATGGCGCCAAGGAAAACGACTTGGGACGTCGTAGTCCATTGAGACTGGGAACACTAGACCAATGGTAGCCTGCCTGGGTGCGTTGAAGCACGTGATTTACGTGTAAGGCCTTTATTAGGCGCAAAAGGCCATATTACAGCCTTTAGAGGCCTGTGCGTAGTTAACAGTGTTCTAAGGCCATGGCGCCAAGGAAAACGACTTGGGACGTCGTAGTCCATTGAGACTGGGAACACTAGACCAATGGTAGCCTGCCTGGGTGCGTTGAAGCACGTGATTTACGTGTAAGGCCTTTATTAGGCGCAAAAGGCCATATTACAGCCTTTAGAGGCCTGTGCGCTAGTTAACAGTGTTCTAAGGCCATGGCGCCAAGGAAAACGACTTGGGACGTCGTAGTCCATTGAGACTGGGAACACTAGACCAATGGTAGCCTGCCTGGGTGCGTTGAAGCACGTGATTTACGTGTAAGGCCTTTATTAGGCGCAAAAGGCCATATTACAGCCTTTAGAGGCCTGTGCGTAGTTAACAGTGTTCTAAGGCCATGGCGCCAAGGAAAACGACTTGGGACGTCGTAGTCCATTGAGACTGGGAACACTAGACCAATGGTAGCCTGCCTGGGTGCGTTGAAGCACGTGATTTACGTGTAAGGCCTTTATTAGGCGCAAAAGGCCATATTACAGCCTTTAGAGGCCTGTGCGCTTAGTTAACAGTGTTCTAAGGCCATGGCGCCAAGGAAAACGACTTGGGACGTCGTAGTCCATTGAGACTGGGAACACTAGACCAATGGTAGCCTGCCTGGGTGCGTTGAAGCACGTGATTTACGTGTAAGGCCTTTATTAGGCGCAAAAGGCCATATTACAGCCTTTAGAGGCCTGTGCGTAGTTAACAGTGTTCTAAGGCCATGGCGCCAAGGAAAACGACTTGGGACGTCGTAGTCCATTGAGACTGGGAACACTAGACCAATGGTAGCCTGCCTGGGTGCGTTGAAGCACGTGATTTACGTGTAAGGCCTTTATTAGGCGCAAAAGGCCATATTACAGCCTTTAGAGGCCTGTGCGTTAGTTAACAGTGTTCTAAGGCCATGGCGCCAAGGAAAACGACTTGGGACGTCGTAGTCCATTGAGACTGGGAACACTAGACCAATGGTAGCCTGCCTGGGTGCGTTGAAGCACGTGATTTACGTGTAAGGCCTTTATTAGGCGCAAAAGGCCATATTACAGCCTTTAGAGGCCTGTGCGCTTAGTTAACAGTGTTCTAAGGCCATGGCGCCAAGGAAAACGACTTGGGACGTCGTAGTCCATTGAGACTGGGAACACTAGACCAATGGTAGCCTGCCTGGGTGCGTTGAAGCACGTGATTTACGTGTAAGGCCTTTATTAGGCGCAAAAGGCCATATTACAGCCTTTAGAGGCCTGTGCGCGTAGTTAACAGTGTTCTAAGGCCATGGCGCCAAGGAAAACGACTTGGGACGTCGTAGTCCATTGAGACTGGGAACACTAGACCAATGGTAGCCTGCCTGGGTGCGTTGAAGCACGTGATTTACGTGTAAGGCCTTTATTAGGCGCAAAAGGCCATATTACAGCCTTTAGAGGCCTGTGCACGTAGTTAACAGTGTTCTAAGGCCATGGCGCCAAGGAAAACGACTTGGGACGTCGTAGTCCATTGAGACTGGGAACACTAGACCAATGGTAGCCTGCCTGGGTGCGTTGAAGCACGTGATTTACGTGTAAGGCCTTTATTAGGCGCAAAAGGCCATATTACAGCCTTTAGAGGCCTGTGCGTAGTTAACAGTGTTCTAAGGCCATGGCGCCAAGGAAAACGACTTGGGACGTCGTAGTCCATTGAGACTGGGAACACTAGACCAATGGTAGCCTGCCTGGGTGCGTTGAAGCACGTGATTTACGTGTAAGGCCTTTATTAGGCGCAAAAGGCCATATTACAGCCTTTAGGCCTGTGCGCTTAGTTAACAGTGTTCTAAGGCCATGGCGCCAAGGAAAACGACTTGGGACGTCGTAGTCCATTGAGACTGGGAACACTAGACCAATGGTAGCCTGCCTGGGTGCGTTGAAGCACGTGATTTACGTGTAAGGCCTTTATTAGGCCGCAAAAGGCCATATTACAGCCTTTAGAGGCCTGTGCGCTTAGTTAACAGTGTTCTAAGGCCATGGCGCCAAGGAAAACGACTTGGGACGTCGTAGTCCATTGAGACTGGGAACACTAGACCAATGGTAGCCTGCCTGGGTGCGTTGAAGCACGTGATTTACGTGTAAGGCCTTTATTAGGCGCAAAAGGCCATATTACAGCCTTTAGAGGCCTGTGCGCTTAGTTAACAGTGTTCTAAGGCCATGGCGCCAAGGAAAACGACTTGGGACGTCGTAGTCCATTGAGACTGGGAACACTAGACCAATGGTAGCCTGCCTGGGTGCGTTGAAGCACGTGATTTACGTGTAAGGCCTTTATTAGGCGCAAAAGGCCATATTACAGCCTTTAGAGGCCTGTGCGTAGTTAACAGTGTTCTAAGGCCATGGCGCCAAGGAAAACGACTTGGGACGTCGTAGTCCATTGAGACTGGGAACACTAGACCAATGGTAGCCTGCCTGGGTGCGTTGAAGCACGTGATTTACGTGTAAGGCCTTTATTAGGCGCAAAAGGCCATATTACAGCCTTTAGAGGCCTGTGCGCTTAGTTAACAGTGTTCTAAGGCCATGGCGCCAAGGAAAACGACTTGGGACGTCGTAGTCCATTGAGACTGGGAACACTAGACCAATGGTAGCCTGCCTGGGTGCGTTGAAGCACGTGATTTACGTGTAAGGCCTTTATTAGGCGCAAAAGGCCATATTACAGCCTTTAGAGGCCTGTGCGTAGTTAACAGTGTTCTAAGGCCATGGCGCCAAGGAAAACGACTTGGGACGTCGTAGTCCATTGAGACTGGGAACACTAGACCAATGGTAGCCTGCCTGGGTGCGTTGAAGCACGTGATTTACGTGTAAGGCCTTTATTAGGCGCAAAAGGCCATATTACAGCCTTTAGAGGCCTGTGCGCTTAGTTAACAGTGTTCTAAGGCCATGGCGCCAAGGAAAACGACTTGGGACGTCGTAGTCCATTGAGACTGGGAACACTAGACCAATGGTAGCCTGCCTGGGTGCGTTGAAGCACGTGATTTACGTGTAAGGCCTTTATTAGGCCGCAAAAGGCCATATTACAGCCTTTAGAGGCCTGTGCGTAGTTAACAGTGTTCTAAGGCCATGGCGCCAAGGAAAACGACTTGGGACGTCGTAGTCCATTGAGACTGGGAACACTAGACCAATGGTAGCCTGCCTGGGTGCGTTGAAGCACGTGATTTACGTGTAAGGCCTTTATTAGGCGCAAAAGGCCATATTACAGCCTTTAGAGGCCTGTGCGCTAGTTAACAGTGTTCTAAGGCCATGGCGCCAAGGAAAACGACTTGGGACGTCGTAGTCCATTGAGACTGGGAACACTAGACCAATGGTAGCCTGCCTGGGTGCGTTGAAGCACGTGATTTACGTGTAAGGCCTTTATTAGGCGCAAAAGGCCATATTACAGCCTTTAGAGGCCTGTGCGCTTAGTTAACAGTGTTCTAAGGCCATGGCGCCAAGGAAAACGACTTGGGACGTCGTAGTCCATTGAGACTGGGAACACTAGACCAATGGTAGCCTGCCTGGGTGCGTTGAAGCACGTGATTTACGTGTAAGGCCTTTATTAGGCGCAAAAGGCCATATTACAGCCTTTAGAGGCCTGTGCGCTTAGTTAACAGTGTTCTAAGGCCATGGCGCCAAGGAAAACGACTTGGGACGTCGTAGTCCATTGAGACTGGGAACACTAGACCAATGGTAGCCTGCCTGGGTGCGTTGAAGCACGTGATTTACGTGTAAGGCCTTTATTAGGCGCAAAAGGCCATATTACAGCCTTTAGAGGCCTGTGCGCTAGTTAACAGTGTTCTAAGGCCATGGCGCCAAGGAAAACGACTTGGGACGTCGTAGTCCATTGAGACTGGGAACACTAGACCAATGGTAGCCTGCCTGGGTGCGTTGAAGCACGTGATTTACGTGTAAGGCCTTTATTAGGCGCAAAAGGCCATATTACAGCCTTTAGAGGCCTGTGCGCTTAGTTAACAGTGTTCTAAGGCCATGGCGCCAAGGAAAACGACTTGGGACGTCGTAGTCCATTGAGACTGGGAACACTAGACCAATGGTAGCCTGCCTGGGTGCGTTGAAGCACGTGATTTACGTGTAAGGCCTTTATTAGGCGCAAAAGGCCATATTACAGCCTTTAGAGGCCTGTGCGCTTAGTTAACAGTGTTCTAAGGCCATGGCGCCAAGGAAAACGACTTGGGACGTCGTAGTCCATTGAGACTGGGAACACTAGACCAATGGTAGCCTGCCTGGGTGCGTTGAAGCACGTGATTTACGTGTAAGGCCTTTATTAGGCGCAAAAGGCCATATTACAGCCTTTAGAGGCCTGTGCGCTTAGTTAACAGTGTTCTAAGGCCATGGCGCCAAGGAAAACGACTTGGGACGTCGTAGTCCATTGAGACTGGGAACACTAGACCAATGGTAGCCTGCCTGGGTGCGTTGAAGCACGTGATTTACGTGTAAGGCCTTTATTAGGCGCAAAAGGCCATATTACAGCCTTTAGAGGCCTGTGCGCTTAGTTAACAGTGTTCTAAGGCCATGGCGCCAAGGAAAACGACTTGGGACGTCGTAGTCCATTGAGACTGGGAACACTAGACCAATGGTAGCCTGCCTGGGTGCGTTGAAGCACGTGATTTACGTGTAAGGCCTTTATTAGGCGCAAAAGGCCATATTACAGCCTTTAGAGGCCTGTGCGTAGTTAACAGTGTTCTAAGGCCATGGCGCCAAGGAAAACGACTTGGGACGTCGTAGTCCATTGAGACTGGGAACACTAGACCAATGGTAGCCTGCCTGGGTGCGTTGAAGCACGTGATTTACGTGTAAGGCCTTTATTAGGCGCAAAAGGCCATATTACAGCCTTTAGAGGCCTGTGCGCTAGTTAACAGTGTTCTAAGGCCATGGCGCCAAGGAAAACGACTTGGGACGTCGTAGTCCATTGAGACTGGGAACACTAGACCAATGGTAGCCTGCCTGGGTGCGTTGAAGCACGTGATTTACGTGTAAGGCCTTTATTAGGCGCAAAAGGCCATATTACAGCCTTTAGAGGCCTGTGCGCTTAGTTAACAGTGTTCTAAGGCCATGGCGCCAAGGAAAACGACTTGGGACGTCGTAGTCCATTGAGACTGGGAACACTAGACCAATGGTAGCCTGCCTGGGTGCGTTGAAGCACGTGATTTACGTGTAAGGCCTTTATTAGGCGCAAAAGGCCATATTACAGCCTTTAGAGGCCTGTGCGCTTAGTTAACAGTGTTCTAAGGCCATGGCGCCAAGGAAAACGACTTGGGACGTCGTAGTCCATTGAGACTGGGAACACTAGACCAATGGTAGCCTGCCTGGGTGCGTTGAAGCACGTGATTTACGTGTAAGGCCTTTATTAGGCCGCAAAAGGCCATATTACAGCCTTTAGAGGCCTGTGCGCTTAGTTAACAGTGTTCTAAGGCCATGGCGCCAAGGAAAACGACTTGGGACGTCGTAGTCCATTGAGACTGGGAACACTAGACCAATGGTAGCCTGCCTGGGTGCGTTGAAGCACGTGATTTACGTGTAAGGCCTTTATTAGGCGCAAAAGGCCATATTACAGCCTTTAGAGGCCTGTGCGCTTAGTTAACAGTGTTCTAAGGCCATGGCGCCAAGGAAAACGACTTGGGACGTCGTAGTCCATTGAGACTGGGAACACTAGACCAATGGTAGCCTGCCTGGGTGCGTTGAAGCACGTGATTTACGTGTAAGGCCTTTATTAGGCCGCAAAAGGCCATATTACAGCCTTTAGAGGCCTGTGCGCTTAGTTAACAGTGTTCTAAGGCCATGGCGCCAAGGAAAACGACTTGGGACGTCGTAGTCCATTGAGACTGGGAACACTAGACCAATGGTAGCCTGCCTGGGTGCGTTGAAGCACGTGATTTACGTGTAAGGCCTTTATTAGGCGCAAAAGGCCATATTACAGCCTTTAGAGGCCTGTGCGCTTAGTTAACAGTGTTCTAAGGCCATGGCGCCAAGGAAAACGACTTGGGACGTCGTAGTCCATTGAGACTGGGAACACTAGACCAATGGTAGCCTGCCTGGGTGCGTTGAAGCACGTGATTTACGTGTAAGGCCTTTATTAGGCGCAAAAGGCCATATTACAGCCTTTAGAGGCCTGTGCGCTAGTTAACAGTGTTCTAAGGCCATGGCGCCAAGGAAAACGACTTGGGACGTCGTAGTCCATTGAGACTGGGAACACTAGACCAATGGTAGCCTGCCTGGGTGCGTTGAAGCACGTGATTTACGTGTAAGGCCTTTATTAGGCGCAAAAGGCCATATTACAGCCTTTAGAGGCCTGTGCGCTTAGTTAACAGTGTTCTAAGGCCATGGCGCCAAGGAAAACGACTTGGGACGTCGTAGTCCATTGAGACTGGGAACACTAGACCAATGGTAGCCTGCCTGGGTGCGTTGAAGCACGTGATTTACGTGTAAGGCCTTTATTAGGCCGCAAAAGGCCATATTACAGCCTTTAGAGGCCTGTGCGCTTAGTTAACAGTGTTCTAAGGCCATGGCGCCAAGGAAAACGACTTGGGACGTCGTAGTCCATTGAGACTGGGAACACTAGACCAATGGTAGCCTGCCTGGGTGCGTTGAAGCACGTGATTTACGTGTAAGGCCTTTATTAGGCGCAAAAGGCCATATTACAGCCTTTAGAGGCCTGTGCGCTTAGTTAACAGTGTTCTAAGGCCATGGCGCCAAGGAAAACGACTTGGGACGTCGTAGTCCATTGAGACTGGGAACACTAGACCAATGGTAGCCTGCCTGGGTGCGTTGAAGCACGTGATTTACGTGTAAGGCCTTTATTAGGCCGCAAAAGGCCATATTACAGCCTTTAGAGGCCTGTGCGCTTAGTTAACAGTGTTCTAAGGCCATGGCGCCAAGGAAAACGACTTGGGACGTCGTAGTCCATTGAGACTGGGAACACTAGACCAATGGTAGCCTGCCTGGGTGCGTTGAAGCACGTGATTTACGTGTAAGGCCTTTATTAGGCCGCAAAAGGCCATATTACAGCCTTTAGAGGCCTGTGCGCTTAGTTAACAGTGTTCTAAGGCCATGGCGCCAAGGAAAACGACTTGGGACGTCGTAGTCCATTGAGACTGGGAACACTAGACCAATGGTAGCCTGCCTGGGTGCGTTGAAGCACGTGATTTACGTGTAAGGCCTTTATTAGGCGCAAAAGGCCATATTACAGCCTTTAGAGGCCTGTGCGCTTAGTTAACAGTGTTCTAAGGCCATGGCGCCAAGGAAAACGACTTGGGACGTCGTAGTCCATTGAGACTGGGAACACTAGACCAATGGTAGCCTGCCTGGGTGCGTTGAAGCACGTGATTTACGTGTAAGGCCTTTATTAGGCGCAAAAGGCCATATTACAGCCTTTAGAGGCCTGTGCGCTTAGTTAACAGTGTTCTAAGGCCATGGCGCCAAGGAAAACGACTTGGGACGTCGTAGTCCATTGAGACTGGGAACACTAGACCAATGGTAGCCTGCCTGGGTGCGTTGAAGCACGTGATTTACGTGTAAGGCCTTTATTAGGCCGCAAAAGGCCATATTACAGCCTTTAGAGGCCTGTGCGCTTAGTTAACAGTGTTCTAAGGCCATGGCGCCAAGGAAAACGACTTGGGACGTCGTAGTCCATTGAGACTGGGAACACTAGACCAATGGTAGCCTGCCTGGGTGCGTTGAAGCACGTGATTTACGTGTAAGGCCTTTATTAGGCGCAAAAGGCCATATTACAGCCTTTAGAGGCCTGTGCGCTTAGTTAACAGTGTTCTAAGGCCATGGCGCCAAGGAAAACGACTTGGGACGTCGTAGTCCATTGAGACTGGGAACACTAGACCAATGGTAGCCTGCCTGGGTGCGTTGAAGCACGTGATTTACGTGTAAGGCCTTTATTAGGCCGCAAAAGGCCATATTACAGCCTTTAGAGGCCTGTGCGTAGTTAACAGTGTTCTAAGGCCATGGCGCCAAGGAAAACGACTTGGGACGTCGTAGTCCATTGAGACTGGGAACACTAGACCAATGGTAGCCTGCCTGGGTGCGTTGAAGCACGTGATTTACGTGTAAGGCCTTTATTAGGCGCAAAAGGCCATATTACAGCCTTTAGAGGCCTGTGCGCTTAGTTAACAGTGTTCTAAGGCCATGGCGCCAAGGAAAACGACTTGGGACGTCGTAGTCCATTGAGACTGGGAACACTAGACCAATGGTAGCCTGCCTGGGTGCGTTGAAGCACGTGATTTACGTGTAAGGCCTTTATTAGGCGCAAAAGGCCATATTACAGCCTTTAGAGGCCTGTGCGCTTAGTTAACAGTGTTCTAAGGCCATGGCGCCAAGGAAAACGACTTGGGACGTCGTAGTCCATTGAGACTGGGAACACTAGACCAATGGTAGCCTGCCTGGGTGCGTTGAAGCACGTGATTTACGTGTAAGGCCTTTATTAGGCGCAAAAGGCCATATTACAGCCTTTAGAGGCCTGTGCGCTTAGTTAACAGTGTTCTAAGGCCATGGCGCCAAGGAAAACGACTTGGGACGTCGTAGTCCATTGAGACTGGGAACACTAGACCAATGGTAGCCTGCCTGGGTGCGTTGAAGCACGTGATTTACGTGTAAGGCCTTTATTAGGCGCAAAAGGCCATATTACAGCCTTTAGAGGCCTGTGCGCTTAGTTAACAGTGTTCTAAGGCCATGGCGCCAAGGAAAACGACTTGGGACGTCGTAGTCCATTGAGACTGGGAACACTAGACCAATGGTAGCCTGCCTGGGTGCGTTGAAGCACGTGATTTACGTGTAAGGCCTTTATTAGGCCGCAAAAGGCCATATTACAGCCTTTAGAGGCCTGTGCGCTTAGTTAACAGTGTTCTAAGGCCATGGCGCCAAGGAAAACGACTTGGGACGTCGTAGTCCATTGAGACTGGGAACACTAGACCAATGGTAGCCTGCCTGGGTGCGTTGAAGCACGTGATTTACGTGTAAGGCCTTTATTAGGCGCAAAAGGCCATATTACAGCCTTTAGAGGCCTGTGCGCTTAGTTAACAGTGTTCTAAGGCCATGGCGCCAAGGAAAACGACTTGGGACGTCGTAGTCCATTGAGACTGGGAACACTAGACCAATGGTAGCCTGCCTGGGTGCGTTGAAGCACGTGATTTACGTGTAAGGCCTTTATTAGGCGCAAAAGGCCATATTACAGCCTTTAGAGGCCTGTGCGCTTAGTTAACAGTGTTCTAAGGCCATGGCGCCAAGGAAAACGACTTGGGACGTCGTAGTCCATTGAGACTGGGAACACTAGACCAATGGTAGCCTGCCTGGGTGCGTTGAAGCACGTGATTTACGTGTAAGGCCTTTATTAGGCGCAAAAGGCCATATTACAGCCTTTAGAGGCCTGTGCGCTTAGTTAACAGTGTTCTAAGGCCATGGCGCCAAGGAAAACGACTTGGGACGTCGTAGTCCATTGAGACTGGGAACACTAGACCAATGGTAGCCTGCCTGGGTGCGTTGAAGCACGTGATTTACGTGTAAGGCCTTTATTAGGCCGCAAAAGGCCATATTACAGCCTTTAGAGGCCTGTGCGCTTAGTTAACAGTGTTCTAAGGCCATGGCGCCAAGGAAAACGACTTGGGACGTCGTAGTCCATTGAGACTGGGAACACTAGACCAATGGTAGCCTGCCTGGGTGCGTTGAAGCACGTGATTTACGTGTAAGGCCTTTATTAGGCCGCAAAAGGCCATATTACAGCCTTTAGAGGCCTGTGCGCTTAGTTAACAGTGTTCTAAGGCCATGGCGCCAAGGAAAACGACTTGGGACGTCGTAGTCCATTGAGACTGGGAACACTAGACCAATGGTAGCCTGCCTGGGTGCGTTGAAGCACGTGATTTACGTGTAAGGCCTTTATTAGGCCGCAAAAGGCCATATTACAGCCTTTAGAGGCCTGTGCGCTTAGTTAACAGTGTTCTAAGGCCATGGCGCCAAGGAAAACGACTTGGGACGTCGTAGTCCATTGAGACTGGGAACACTAGACCAATGGTAGCCTGCCTGGGTGCGTTGAAGCACGTGATTTACGTGTAAGGCCTTTATTAGGCGCAAAAGGCCATATTACAGCCTTTAGAGGCCTGTGCGCTTAGTTAACAGTGTTCTAAGGCCATGGCGCCAAGGAAAACGACTTGGGACGTCGTAGTCCATTGAGACTGGGAACACTAGACCAATGGTAGCCTGCCTGGGTGCGTTGAAGCACGTGATTTACGTGTAAGGCCTTTATTAGGCGCAAAAGGCCATATTACAGCCTTTAGAGGCCTGTGCGCTTAGTTAACAGTGTTCTAAGGCCATGGCGCCAAGGAAAACGACTTGGGACGTCGTAGTCCATTGAGACTGGGAACACTAGACCAATGGTAGCCTGCCTGGGTGCGTTGAAGCACGTGATTTACGTGTAAGGCCTTTATTAGGCGCAAAAGGCCATATTACAGCCTTTAGAGGCCTGTGCTTAGTTAACAGTGTTCTAAGGCCATGGCGCCAAGGAAAACGACTTGGGACGTCGTAGTCCATTGAGACTGGGAACACTAGACCAATGGTAGCCTGCCTGGGTGCGTTGAAGCACGTGATTTACGTGTAAGGCCTTTATTAGGCCGCAAAAGGCCATATTACAGCCTTTAGAGGCCTGTGCGCTTAGTTAACAGTGTTCTAAGGCCATGGCGCCAAGGAAAACGACTTGGGACGTCGTAGTCCATTGAGACTGGGAACACTAGACCAATGGTAGCCTGCCTGGGTGCGTTGAAGCACGTGATTTACGTGTAAGGCCTTTATTAGGCGCAAAAGGCCATATTACAGCCTTTAGGGCCTGTGCGTAGTTAACAGTGTTCTAAGGCCATGGCGCCAAGGAAAACGACTTGGGACGTCGTAGTCCATTGAGACTGGGAACACTAGACCAATGGTAGCCTGCCTGGGTGCGTTGAAGCACGTGATTTACGTGTAAGGCCTTTATTAGGCGCAAAAGGCCATATTACAGCCTTTAGAGGCCTGTGCGCTTAGTTAACAGTGTTCTAAGGCCATGGCGCCAAGGAAAACGACTTGGGACGTCGTAGTCCATTGAGACTGGGAACACTAGACCAATGGTAGCCTGCCTGGGTGCGTTGAAGCACGTGATTTACGTGTAAGGCCTTTATTAGGCCGCAAAAGGCCATATTACAGCCTTTAGAGGCCTGTGCGCTTAGTTAACAGTGTTCTAAGGCCATGGCGCCAAGGAAAACGACTTGGGACGTCGTAGTCCATTGAGACTGGGAACACTAGACCAATGGTAGCCTGCCTGGGTGCGTTGAAGCACGTGATTTACGTGTAAGGCCTTTATTAGGCGCAAAAGGCCATATTACAGCCTTTAGAGGCCTGTGCGCTTAGTTAACAGTGTTCTAAGGCCATGGCGCCAAGGAAAACGACTTGGGACGTCGTAGTCCATTGAGACTGGGAACACTAGACCAATGGTAGCCTGCCTGGGTGCGTTGAAGCACGTGATTTACGTGTAAGGCCTTTATTAGGCGCAAAAGGCCATATTACAGCCTTTAGAGGCCTGTGCGCTTAGTTAACAGTGTTCTAAGGCCATGGCGCCAAGGAAAACGACTTGGGACGTCGTAGTCCATTGAGACTGGGAACACTAGACCAATGGTAGCCTGCCTGGGTGCGTTGAAGCACGTGATTTACGTGTAAGGCCTTTATTAGGCGCAAAAGGCCATATTACAGCCTTTAGAGGCCTGTGCGCTTAGTTAACAGTGTTCTAAGGCCATGGCGCCAAGGAAAACGACTTGGGACGTCGTAGTCCATTGAGACTGGGAACACTAGACCAATGGTAGCCTGCCTGGGTGCGTTGAAGCACGTGATTTACGTGTAAGGCCTTTATTAGGCCGCAAAAGGCCATATTACAGCCTTTAGAGGCCTGTGCGCTTAGTTAACAGTGTTCTAAGGCCATGGCGCCAAGGAAAACGACTTGGGACGTCGTAGTCCATTGAGACTGGGAACACTAGACCAATGGTAGCCTGCCTGGGTGCGTTGAAGCACGTGATTTACGTGTAAGGCCTTTATTAGGCCGCAAAAGGCCATATTACAGCCTTTAGAGGCCTGTGCGCTTAGTTAACAGTGTTCTAAGGCCATGGCGCCAAGGAAAACGACTTGGGACGTCGTAGTCCATTGAGACTGGGAACACTAGACCAATGGTAGCCTGCCTGGGTGCGTTGAAGCACGTGATTTACGTGTAAGGCCTTTATTAGGCGCAAAAGGCCATATTACAGCCTTTAGAGGCCTGTGCGCTTAGTTAACAGTGTTCTAAGGCCATGGCGCCAAGGAAAACGACTTGGGACGTCGTAGTCCATTGAGACTGGGAACACTAGACCAATGGTAGCCTGCCTGGGTGCGTTGAAGCACGTGATTTACGTGTAAGGCCTTTATTAGGCGCAAAAGGCCATATTACAGCCTTTAGAGGCCTGTGCGCTTAGTTAACAGTGTTCTAAGGCCATGGCGCCAAGGAAAACGACTTGGGACGTCGTAGTCCATTGAGACTGGGAACACTAGACCAATGGTAGCCTGCCTGGGTGCGTTGAAGCACGTGATTTACGTGTAAGGCCTTTATTAGGCCGCAAAAGGCCATATTACAGCCTTTAGAGGCCTGTGCGCTTAGTTAACAGTGTTCTAAGGCCATGGCGCCAAGGAAAACGACTTGGGACGTCGTAGTCCATTGAGACTGGGAACACTAGACCAATGGTAGCCTGCCTGGGTGCGTTGAAGCACGTGATTTACGTGTAAGGCCTTTATTAGGCGCAAAAGGCCATATTACAGCCTTTAGAGGCCTGTGCGTAGTTAACAGTGTTCTAAGGCCATGGCGCCAAGGAAAACGACTTGGGACGTCGTAGTCCATTGAGACTGGGAACACTAGACCAATGGTAGCCTGCCTGGGTGCGTTGAAGCACGTGATTTACGTGTAAGGCCTTTATTAGGCGCAAAAGGCCATATTACAGCCTTTAGAGGCCTGTGCGCTAGTTAACAGTGTTCTAAGGCCATGGCGCCAAGGAAAACGACTTGGGACGTCGTAGTC
This sequence comes from Hydractinia echinata, assembly GCA_030067915.1. Lineage (NCBI taxonomy): Eukaryota > Metazoa > Cnidaria > Hydrozoa > Anthoathecata > Hydractiniidae > Hydractinia > Hydractinia echinata. The sequence goes on along the minus strand of JASGCC010000470.1, from coordinate 84,410 downwards.
CATTGAGACTGGGAACACTAGACCAATGGTAGCCTGCCTGGGTGCGTTGAAGCACGTGATTTACGTGTAAGGCCTTTATTAGGCCGCAAAAGGCCATATTACAGCCTTTAGAGGCCTGTGCGCTTAGTTAACAGTGTTCTAAGGCCATGGCGCCAAGGAAAACGACTTGGGACGTCGTAGTCCATTGAGACTGGGAACACTAGACCAATGGTAGCCTGCCTGGGTGCGTTGAAGCACGTGATTTACGTGTAAGGCCTTTATTAGGCCGCAAAAGGCCATATTACAGCCTTTAGAGGCCTGTGCGCTTAGTTAACAGTGTTCTAAGGCCATGGCGCCAAGGAAAACGACTTGGGACGTCGTAGTCCATTGAGACTGGGAACACTAGACCAATGGTAGCCTGCCTGGGTGCGTTGAAGCACGTGATTTACGTGTAAGGCCTTTATTAGGCCGCAAAAGGCCATATTACAGCCTTTAGAGGCCTGTGCGCTAGTTAACAGTGTTCTAAGGCCATGGCGCCAAGGAAAACGACTTGGGACGTCGTAGTCCATTGAGACTGGGAACACTAGACCAATGGTAGCCTGCCTGGGTGCGTTGAAGCACGTGATTTACGTGTAAGGCCTTTATTAGGCGCAAAAGGCCATATTACAGCCTTTAGAGGCCTGTGCGCTTAGTTAACAGTGTTCTAAGGCCATGGCGCCAAGGAAAACGACTTGGGACGTCGTAGTCCATTGAGACTGGGAACACTAGACCAATGGTAGCCTGCCTGGGTGCGTTGAAGCACGTGATTTACGTGTAAGGCCTTTATTAGGCCGCAAAAGGCCATATTACAGCCTTTAGAGGCCTGTGCGCTTAGTTAACAGTGTTCTAAGGCCATGGCGCCAAGGAAAACGACTTGGGACGTCGTAGTCCATTGAGACTGGGAACACTAGACCAATGGTAGCCTGCCTGGGTGCGTTGAAGCACGTGATTTACGTGTAAGGCCTTTATTAGGCCGCAAAAGGCCATATTACAGCCTTTAGAGGCCTGTGCGCTTAGTTAACAGTGTTCTAAGGCCATGGCGCCAAGGAAAACGACTTGGGACGTCGTAGTCCATTGAGACTGGGAACACTAGACCAATGGTAGCCTGCCTGGGTGCGTTGAAGCACGTGATTTACGTGTAAGGCCTTTATTAGGCGCAAAAGGCCATATTACAGCCTTTAGAGGCCTGTGCGCTTAGTTAACAGTGTTCTAAGGCCATGGCGCCAAGGAAAACGACTTGGGACGTCGTAGTCCATTGAGACTGGGAACACTAGACCAATGGTAGCCTGCCTGGGTGCGTTGAAGCACGTGATTTACGTGTAAGGCCTTTATTAGGCGCAAAAGGCCATATTACAGCCTTTAGAGGCCTGTGCGCTTAGTTAACAGTGTTCTAAGGCCATGGCGCCAAGGAAAACGACTTGGGACGTCGTAGTCCATTGAGACTGGGAACACTAGACCAATGGTAGCCTGCCTGGGTGCGTTGAAGCACGTGATTTACGTGTAAGGCCTTTATTAGGCGCAAAAGGCCATATTACAGCCTTTAGAGGCCTGTGCGCTTAGTTAACAGTGTTCTAAGGCCATGGCGCCAAGGAAAACGACTTGGGACGTCGTAGTCCATTGAGACTGGGAACACTAGACCAATGGTAGCCTGCCTGGGTGCGTTGAAGCACGTGATTTACGTGTAAGGCCTTTATTAGGCGCAAAAGGCCATATTACAGCCTTTAGAGGCCTGTGCGCTTAGTTAACAGTGTTCTAAGGCCATGGCGCCAAGGAAAACGACTTGGGACGTCGTAGTCCATTGAGACTGGGAACACTAGACCAATGGTAGCCTGCCTGGGTGCGTTGAAGCACGTGATTTACGTGTAAGGCCTTTATTAGGCGCAAAAGGCCATATTACAGCCTTTAGAGGCCTGTGCGCTTAGTTAACAGTGTTCTAAGGCCATGGCGCCAAGGAAAACGACTTGGGACGTCGTAGTCCATTGAGACTGGGAACACTAGACCAATGGTAGCCTGCCTGGGTGCGTTGAAGCACGTGATTTACGTGTAAGGCCTTTATTAGGCGCAAAAGGCCATATTACAGCCTTTAGAGGCCTGTGCGCTTAGTTAACAGTGTTCTAAGGCCATGGCGCCAAGGAAAACGACTTGGGACGTCGTAGTCCATTGAGACTGGGAACACTAGACCAATGGTAGCCTGCCTGGGTGCGTTGAAGCACGTGATTTACGTGTAAGGCCTTTATTAGGCCGCAAAAGGCCATATTACAGCCTTTAGAGGCCTGTGCGCTTAGTTAACAGTGTTCTAAGGCCATGGCGCCAAGGAAAACGACTTGGGACGTCGTAGTCCATTGAGACTGGGAACACTAGACCAATGGTAGCCTGCCTGGGTGCGTTGAAGCACGTGATTTACGTGTAAGGCCTTTATTAGGCCGCAAAAGGCCATATTACAGCCTTTAGAGGCCTGTGCGCTTAGTTAACAGTGTTCTAAGGCCATGGCGCCAAGGAAAACGACTTGGGACGTCGTAGTCCATTGAGACTGGGAACACTAGACCAATGGTAGCCTGCCTGGGTGCGTTGAAGCACGTGATTTACGTGTAAGGCCTTTATTAGGCGCAAAAGGCCATATTACAGCCTTTAGAGGCCTGTGCGCTTAGTTAACAGTGTTCTAAGGCCATGGCGCCAAGGAAAACGACTTGGGACGTCGTAGTCCATTGAGACTGGGAACACTAGACCAATGGTAGCCTGCCTGGGTGCGTTGAAGCACGTGATTTACGTGTAAGGCCTTTATTAGGCCGCAAAAGGCCATATTACAGCCTTTAGAGGCCTGTGCGCTTAGTTAACAGTGTTCTAAGGCCATGGCGCCAAGGAAAACGACTTGGGACGTCGTAGTCCATTGAGACTGGGAACACTAGACCAATGGTAGCCTGCCTGGGTGCGTTGAAGCACGTGATTTACGTGTAAGGCCTTTATTAGGCGCAAAAGGCCATATTACAGCCTTTAGAGGCCTGTGCGCTTAGTTAACAGTGTTCTAAGGCCATGGCGCCAAGGAAAACGACTTGGGACGTCGTAGTCCATTGAGACTGGGAACACTAGACCAATGGTAGCCTGCCTGGGTGCGTTGAAGCACGTGATTTACGTGTAAGGCCTTTATTAGGCGCAAAAGGCCATATTACAGCCTTTAGAGGCCTGTGCGCTTAGTTAACAGTGTTCTAAGGCCATGGCGCCAAGGAAAACGACTTGGGACGTCGTAGTCCATTGAGACTGGGAACACTAGACCAATGGTAGCCTGCCTGGGTGCGTTGAAGCACGTGATTTACGTGTAAGGCCTTTATTAGGCGCAAAAGGCCATATTACAGCCTTTAGAGGCCTGTGCGCTAGTTAACAGTGTTCTAAGGCCATGGCGCCAAGGAAAACGACTTGGGACGTCGTAGTCCATTGAGACTGGGAACACTAGACCAATGGTAGCCTGCCTGGGTGCGTTGAAGCACGTGATTTACGTGTAAGGCCTTTATTAGGCGCAAAAGGCCATATTACAGCCTTTAGAGGCCTGTGCGCTTAGTTAACAGTGTTCTAAGGCCATGGCGCCAAGGAAAACGACTTGGGACGTCGTAGTCCATTGAGACTGGGAACACTAGACCAATGGTAGCCTGCCTGGGTGCGTTGAAGCACGTGATTTACGTGTAAGGCCTTTATTAGGCGCAAAAGGCCATATTACAGCCTTTAGAGGCCTGTGCGCTTAGTTAACAGTGTTCTAAGGCCATGGCGCCAAGGAAAACGACTTGGGACGTCGTAGTCCATTGAGACTGGGAACACTAGACCAATGGTAGCCTGCCTGGGTGCGTTGAAGCACGTGATTTACGTGTAAGGCCTTTATTAGGCCGCAAAAGGCCATATTACAGCCTTTAGAGGCCTGTGCGCTTAGTTAACAGTGTTCTAAGGCCATGGCGCCAAGGAAAACGACTTGGGACGTCGTAGTCCATTGAGACTGGGAACACTAGACCAATGGTAGCCTGCCTGGGTGCGTTGAAGCACGTGATTTACGTGTAAGGCCTTTATTAGGCGCAAAAGGCCATATTACAGCCTTTAGAGGCCTGTGCGCTTAGTTAACAGTGTTCTAAGGCCATGGCGCCAAGGAAAACGACTTGGGACGTCGTAGTCCATTGAGACTGGGAACACTAGACCAATGGTAGCCTGCCTGGGTGCGTTGAAGCACGTGATTTACGTGTAAGGCCTTTATTAGGCGCAAAAGGCCATATTACAGCCTTTAGAGGCCTGTGCGCTTAGTTAACAGTGTTCTAAGGCCATGGCGCCAAGGAAAACGACTTGGGACGTCGTAGTCCATTGAGACTGGGAACACTAGACCAATGGTAGCCTGCCTGGGTGCGTTGAAGCACGTGATTTACGTGTAAGGCCTTTATTAGGCCGCAAAAGGCCATATTACAGCCTTTAGAGGCCTGTGCGCTTAGTTAACAGTGTTCTAAGGCCATGGCGCCAAGGAAAACGACTTGGGACGTCGTAGTCCATTGAGACTGGGAACACTAGACCAATGGTAGCCTGCCTGGGTGCGTTGAAGCACGTGATTTACGTGTAAGGCCTTTATTAGGCGCAAAAGGCCATATTACAGCCTTTAGAGGCCTGTGCGTAGTTAACAGTGTTCTAAGGCCATGGCGCCAAGGAAAACGACTTGGGACGTCGTAGTCCATTGAGACTGGGAACACTAGACCAATGGTAGCCTGCCTGGGTGCGTTGAAGCACGTGATTTACGTGTAAGGCCTTTATTAGGCCGCAAAAGGCCATATTACAGCCTTTAGAGGCCTGTGCGCTTAGTTAACAGTGTTCTAAGGCCATGGCGCCAAGGAAAACGACTTGGGACGTCGTAGTCCATTGAGACTGGGAACACTAGACCAATGGTAGCCTGCCTGGGTGCGTTGAAGCACGTGATTTACGTGTAAGGCCTTTATTAGGCGCAAAAGGCCATATTACAGCCTTTAGAGGCCTGTGCGCTTAGTTAACAGTGTTCTAAGGCCATGGCGCCAAGGAAAACGACTTGGGACGTCGTAGTCCATTGAGACTGGGAACACTAGACCAATGGTAGCCTGCCTGGGTGCGTTGAAGCACGTGATTTACGTGTAAGGCCTTTATTAGGCGCAAAAGGCCATATTACAGCCTTTAGAGGCCTGTGCGCTTAGTTAACAGTGTTCTAAGGCCATGGCGCCAAGGAAAACGACTTGGGACGTCGTAGTCCATTGAGACTGGGAACACTAGACCAATGGTAGCCTGCCTGGGTGCGTTGAAGCACGTGATTTACGTGTAAGGCCTTTATTAGGCCGCAAAAGGCCATATTACAGCCTTTAGGCCTGTGCTTAGTTAACAGTGTTCTAAGGCCATGGCGCCAAGGAAAACGACTTGGGACGTCGTAGTCCATTGAGACTGGGAACACTAGACCAATGGTAGCCTGCCTGGGTGCGTTGAAGCACGTGATTTACGTGTAAGGCCTTTATTAGGCGCAAAAGGCCATATTACAGCCTTTAGAGGCCTGTGCGCTTAGTTAACAGTGTTCTAAGGCCATGGCGCCAAGGAAAACGACTTGGGACGTCGTAGTCCATTGAGACTGGGAACACTAGACCAATGGTAGCCTGCCTGGGTGCGTTGAAGCACGTGATTTACGTGTAAGGCCTTTATTAGGCGCAAAAGGCCATATTACAGCCTTTAGAGGCCTGTGCGCTTAGTTAACAGTGTTCTAAGGCCATGGCGCCAAGGAAAACGACTTGGGACGTCGTAGTCCATTGAGACTGGGAACACTAGACCAATGGTAGCCTGCCTGGGTGCGTTGAAGCACGTGATTTACGTGTAAGGCCTTTATTAGGCGCAAAAGGCCATATTACAGCCTTTAGAGGCCTGTGCGCTTAGTTAACAGTGTTCTAAGGCCATGGCGCCAAGGAAAACGACTTGGGACGTCGTAGTCCATTGAGACTGGGAACACTAGACCAATGGTAGCCTGCCTGGGTGCGTTGAAGCACGTGATTTACGTGTAAGGCCTTTATTAGGCGCAAAAGGCCATATTACAGCCTTTAGAGGCCTGTGCGCTTAGTTAACAGTGTTCTAAGGCCATGGCGCCAAGGAAAACGACTTGGGACGTCGTAGTCCATTGAGACTGGGAACACTAGACCAATGGTAGCCTGCCTGGGTGCGTTGAAGCACGTGATTTACGTGTAAGGCCTTTATTAGGCGCAAAAGGCCATATTACAGCCTTTAGAGGCCTGTGCGTAGTTAACAGTGTTCTAAGGCCATGGCGCCAAGGAAAACGACTTGGGACGTCGTAGTCCATTGAGACTGGGAACACTAGACCAATGGTAGCCTGCCTGGGTGCGTTGAAGCACGTGATTTACGTGTAAGGCCTTTATTAGGCCGCAAAAGGCCATATTACAGCCTTTAGAGGCCTGTGCGTAGTTAACAGTGTTCTAAGGCCATGGCGCCAAGGAAAACGACTTGGGACGTCGTAGTCCATTGAGACTGGGAACACTAGACCAATGGTAGCCTGCCTGGGTGCGTTGAAGCACGTGATTTACGTGTAAGGCCTTTATTAGGCGCAAAAGGCCATATTACAGCCTTTAGAGGCCTGTGCGCTTAGTTAACAGTGTTCTAAGGCCATGGCGCCAAGGAAAACGACTTGGGACGTCGTAGTCCATTGAGACTGGGAACACTAGACCAATGGTAGCCTGCCTGGGTGCGTTGAAGCACGTGATTTACGTGTAAGGCCTTTATTAGGCGCAAAAGGCCATATTACAGCCTTTAGAGGCCTGTGCGCTTAGTTAACAGTGTTCTAAGGCCATGGCGCCAAGGAAAACGACTTGGGACGTCGTAGTCCATTGAGACTGGGAACACTAGACCAATGGTAGCCTGCCTGGGTGCGTTGAAGCACGTGATTTACGTGTAAGGCCTTTATTAGGCGCAAAAGGCCATATTACAGCCTTTAGAGGCCTGTGCGTAGTTAACAGTGTTCTAAGGCCATGGCGCCAAGGAAAACGACTTGGGACGTCGTAGTCCATTGAGACTGGGAACACTAGACCAATGGTAGCCTGCCTGGGTGCGTTGAAGCACGTGATTTACGTGTAAGGCCTTTATTAGGCGCAAAAGGCCATATTACAGCCTTTAGAGGCCTGTGCGCTTAGTTAACAGTGTTCTAAGGCCATGGCGCCAAGGAAAACGACTTGGGACGTCGTAGTCCATTGAGACTGGGAACACTAGACCAATGGTAGCCTGCCTGGGTGCGTTGAAGCACGTGATTTACGTGTAAGGCCTTTATTAGGCGCAAAAGGCCATATTACAGCCTTTAGAGGCCTGTGCGCTTAGTTAACAGTGTTCTAAGGCCATGGCGCCAAGGAAAACGACTTGGGACGTCGTAGTCCATTGAGACTGGGAACACTAGACCAATGGTAGCCTGCCTGGGTGCGTTGAAGCACGTGATTTACGTGTAAGGCCTTTATTAGGCCGCAAAAGGCCATATTACAGCCTTTAGAGGCCTGTGCGTAGTTAACAGTGTTCTAAGGCCATGGCGCCAAGGAAAACGACTTGGGACGTCGTAGTCCATTGAGACTGGGAACACTAGACCAATGGTAGCCTGCCTGGGTGCGTTGAAGCACGTGATTTACGTGTAAGGCCTTTATTAGGCCGCAAAAGGCCATATTACAGCCTTTAGAGGCCTGTGCGCTTAGTTAACAGTGTTCTAAGGCCATGGCGCCAAGGAAAACGACTTGGGACGTCGTAGTCCATTGAGACTGGGAACACTAGACCAATGGTAGCCTGCCTGGGTGCGTTGAAGCACGTGATTTACGTGTAAGGCCTTTATTAGGCCGCAAAAGGCCATATTACAGCCTTTAGAGGCCTGTGCGCTTAGTTAACAGTGTTCTAAGGCCATGGCGCCAAGGAAAACGACTTGGGACGTCGTAGTCCATTGAGACTGGGAACACTAGACCAATGGTAGCCTGCCTGGGTGCGTTGAAGCACGTGATTTACGTGTAAGGCCTTTATTAGGCCGCAAAAGGCCATATTACAGCCTTTAGAGGCCTGTGCGCTTAGTTAACAGTGTTCTAAGGCCATGGCGCCAAGGAAAACGACTTGGGACGTCGTAGTCCATTGAGACTGGGAACACTAGACCAATGGTAGCCTGCCTGGGTGCGTTGAAGCACGTGATTTACGTGTAAGGCCTTTATTAGGCGCAAAAGGCCATATTACAGCCTTTAGAGGCCTGTGCGCTTAGTTAACAGTGTTCTAAGGCCATGGCGCCAAGGAAAACGACTTGGGACGTCGTAGTCCATTGAGACTGGGAACACTAGACCAATGGTAGCCTGCCTGGGTGCGTTGAAGCACGTGATTTACGTGTAAGGCCTTTATTAGGCCGCAAAAGGCCATATTACAGCCTTTAGAGGCCTGTGCGCTTAGTTAACAGTGTTCTAAGGCCATGGCGCCAAGGAAAACGACTTGGGACGTCGTAGTCCATTGAGACTGGGAACACTAGACCAATGGTAGCCTGCCTGGGTGCGTTGAAGCACGTGATTTACGTGTAAGGCCTTTATTAGGCGCAAAAGGCCATATTACAGCCTTTAGAGGCCTGTGCGTAGTTAACAGTGTTCTAAGGCCATGGCGCCAAGGAAAACGACTTGGGACGTCGTAGTCCATTGAGACTGGGAACACTAGACCAATGGTAGCCTGCCTGGGTGCGTTGAAGCACGTGATTTACGTGTAAGGCCTTTATTAGGCGCAAAAGGCCATATTACAGCCTTTAGAGGCCTGTGCGTAGTTAACAGTGTTCTAAGGCCATGGCGCCAAGGAAAACGACTTGGGACGTCGTAGTCCATTGAGACTGGGAACACTAGACCAATGGTAGCCTGCCTGGGTGCGTTGAAGCACGTGATTTACGTGTAAGGCCTTTATTAGGCCGCAAAAGGCCATATTACAGCCTTTAGCGGCCTGTGCGTAGTTAACAGTGTTCTAAGGCCATGGCGCCAAGGAAAACGACTTGGGACGTCGTAGTCCATTGAGACTGGGAACACTAGACCAATGGTAGCCTGCCTGGGTGCGTTGAAGCACGTGATTTACGTGTAAGGCCTTTATTAGGCGCAAAAGGCCATATTACAGCCTTTAGAGGCCTGTGCGTAGTTAACAGTGTTCTAAGGCCATGGCGCCAAGGAAAACGACTTGGGACGTCGTAGTCCATTGAGACTGGGAACACTAGACCAATGGTAGCCTGCCTGGGTGCGTTGAAGCACGTGATTTACGTGTAAGGCCTTTATTAGGCCGCAAAAGGCCATATTACAGCCTTTAGAGGCCTGTGCGTAGTTAACAGTGTTCTAAGGCCATGGCGCCAAGGAAAACGACTTGGGACGTCGTAGTCCATTGAGACTGGGAACACTAGACCAATGGTAGCCTGCCTGGGTGCGTTGAAGCACGTGATTTACGTGTAAGGCCTTTATTAGGCGCAAAAGGCCATATTACAGCCTTTAGAGGCCTGTGCGCTTAGTTAACAGTGTTCTAAGGCCATGGCGCCAAGGAAAACGACTTGGGACGTCGTAGTCCATTGAGACTGGGAACACTAGACCAATGGTAGCCTGCCTGGGTGCGTTGAAGCACGTGATTTACGTGTAAGGCCTTTATTAGGCGCAAAAGGCCATATTACAGCCTTTAGCGGCCTGTGCACGTAGTTAACAGTGTTCTAAGGCCATGGCGCCAAGGAAAACGACTTGGGACGTCGTAGTCCATTGAGACTGGGAACACTAGACCAATGGTAGCCTGCCTGGGTGCGTTGAAGCACGTGATTTACGTGTAAGGCCTTTATTAGGCGCAAAAGGCCATATTACAGCCTTTAGAGGCCTGTGCGTAGTTAACAGTGTTCTAAGGCCATGGCGCCAAGGAAAACGACTTGGGACGTCGTAGTCCATTGAGACTGGGAACACTAGACCAATGGTAGCCTGCCTGGGTGCGTTGAAGCACGTGATTTACGTGTAAGGCCTTTATTAGGCGCAAAAGGCCATATTACAGCCTTTAGAGGCCTGTGCACTTAGTTAACAGTGTTCTAAGGCCATGGCGCCAAGGAAAACGACTTGGGACGTCGTAGTCCATTGAGACTGGGAACACTAGACCAATGGTAGCCTGCCTGGGTGCGTTGAAGCACGTGATTTACGTGTAAGGCCTTTATTAGGCTGCAAAAGGCCATATTACAGCCTTTAGAGGCCTGTGCACGTAGTTAACAGTGTTCTAAGGCCATGGCGCCAAGGAAAACGACTTGGGACGTCGTAGTCCATTGAGACTGGGAACACTAGACCAATGGTAGCCTGCCTGGGTGCGTTGAAGCACGTGATTTACGTGTAAGGCCTTTATTAGGCGCAAAAGGCCATATTACAGCCTTTAGAGGCCTGTGCGCTTAGTTAACAGTGTTCTAAGGCCATGGCGCCAAGGAAAACGACTTGGGACGTCGTAGTCCATTGAGACTGGGAACACTAGACCAATGGTAGCCTGCCTGGGTGCGTTGAAGCACGTGATTTACGTGTAAGGCCTTTATTAGGCGCAAAAGGCCATATTACAGCCTTTAGAGGCCTGTGCGCTTAGTTAACAGTGTTCTAAGGCCATGGCGCCAAGGAAAACGACTTGGGACGTCGTAGTCCATTGAGACTGGGAACACTAGACCAATGGTAGCCTGCCTGGGTGCGTTGAAGCACGTGATTTACGTGTAAGGCCTTTATTAGGCCGCAAAAGGCCATATTACAGCCTTTAGCGGCCTGTGCGTAGTTAACAGTGTTCTAAGGCCATGGCGCCAAGGAAAACGACTTGGGACGTCGTAGTCCATTGAGACTGGGAACACTAGACCAATGGTAGCCTGCCTGGGTGCGTTGAAGCACGTGATTTACGTGTAAGGCCTTTATTAGGCGCAAAAGGCCATATTACAGCCTTTAGAGGCCTGTGCGCTTAGTTAACAGTGTTCTAAGGCCATGGCGCCAAGGAAAACGACTTGGGACGTCGTAGTCCATTGAGACTGGGAACACTAGACCAATGGTAGCCTGCCTGGGTGCGTTGAAGCACGTGATTTACGTGTAAGGCCTTTATTAGGCGCAAAAGGCCATATTACAGCCTTTAGGGCCTGTGCGCTTAGTTAACAGTGTTCTAAGGCCATGGCGCCAAGGAAAACGACTTGGGACGTCGTAGTCCATTGAGACTGGGAACACTAGACCAATGGTAGCCTGCCTGGGTGCGTTGAAGCACGTGATTTACGTGTAAGGCCTTTATTAGGCCGCAAAAGGCCATATTACAGCCTTTAGAGGCCTGTGCGCTTAGTTAACAGTGTTCTAAGGCCATGGCGCCAAGGAAAACGACTTGGGACGTCGTAGTCCATTGAGACTGGGAACACTAGACCAATGGTAGCCTGCCTGGGTGCGTTGAAGCACGTGATTTACGTGTAAGGCCTTTATTAGGCGCAAAAGGCCATATTACAGCCTTTAGCGGCCTGTGCGTAGTTAACAGTGTTCTAAGGCCATGGCGCCAAGGAAAACGACTTGGGACGTCGTAGTCCATTGAGACTGGGAACACTAGACCAATGGTAGCCTGCCTGGGTGCGTTGAAGCACGTGATTTACGTGTAAGGCCTTTATTAGGCCGCAAAAGGCCATATTACAGCCTTTAGAGGCCTGTGCGTAGTTAACAGTGTTCTAAGGCCATGGCGCCAAGGAAAACGACTTGGGACGTCGTAGTCCATTGAGACTGGGAACACTAGACCAATGGTAGCCTGCCTGGGTGCGTTGAAGCACGTGATTTACGTGTAAGGCCTTTATTAGGCGCAAAAGGCCATATTACAGCCTTTAGAGGCCTGTGCGCTTAGTTAACAGTGTTCTAAGGCCATGGCGCCAAGGAAAACGACTTGGGACGTCGTAGTCCATTGAGACTGGGAACACTAGACCAATGGTAGCCTGCCTGGGTGCGTTGAAGCACGTGATTTACGTGTAAGGCCTTTATTAGGCGCAAAAGGCCATATTACAGCCTTTAGAGGCCTGTGCGCTTAGTTAACAGTGTTCTAAGGCCATGGCGCCAAGGAAAACGACTTGGGACGTCGTAGTCCATTGAGACTGGGAACACTAGACCAATGGTAGCCTGCCTGGGTGCGTTGAAGCACGTGATTTACGTGTAAGGCCTTTATTAGGCTGCAAAAGGCCATATTACAGCCTTTAGCGGCCTGTGCACGTAGTTAACAGTGTTCTAAGGCCATGGCGCCAAGGAAAACGACTTGGGACGTCGTAGTCCATTGAGACTGGGAACACTAGACCAATGGTAGCCTGCCTGGGTGCGTTGAAGCACGTGATTTACGTGTAAGGCCTTTATTAGGCTGCAAAAGGCCATATTACAGCCTTTAGCGGCCTGTGCGTAGTTAACAGTGTTCTAAGGCCATGGCGCCAAGGAAAACGACTTGGGACGTCGTAGTCCATTGAGACTGGGAACACTAGACCAATGGTAGCCTGCCTGGGTGCGTTGAAGCACGTGATTTACGTGTAAGGCCTTTATTAGGCGCAAAAGGCCATATTACAGCCTTTAGGGCCTGTGCGCTTAGTTAACAGTGTTCTAAGGCCATGGCGCCAAGGAAAACGACTTGGGACGTCGTAGTCCATTGAGACTGGGAACACTAGACCAATGGTAGCCTGCCTGGGTGCGTTGAAGCACGTGATTTACGTGTAAGGCCTTTATTAGGCGCAAAAGGCCATATTACAGCCTTTAGAGGCCTGTGCGCTTAGTTAACAGTGTTCTAAGGCCATGGCGCCAAGGAAAACGACTTGGGACGTCGTAGTCCATTGAGACTGGGAACACTAGACCAATGGTAGCCTGCCTGGGTGCGTTGAAGCACGTGATTTACGTGTAAGGCCTTTATTAGGCGCAAAAGGCCATATTACAGCCTTTAGGGCCTGTGCGCTTAGTTAACAGTGTTCTAAGGCCATGGCGCCAAGGAAAACGACTTGGGACGTCGTAGTCCATTGAGACTGGGAACACTAGACCAATGGTAGCCTGCCTGGGTGCGTTGAAGCACGTGATTTACGTGTAAGGCCTTTATTAGGCTGCAAAAGGCCATATTACAGCCTTTAGAGGCCTGTGCGCTTAGTTAACAGTGTTCTAAGGCCATGGCGCCAAGGAAAACGACTTGGGTCGTAGTCCATTGAGACTGGAACACTAGACCAATGGTAGCCTGCCTGGGTGCGTTGAAGCACGTGATTTACGTGTAAGGCCTTTATTAGGCTGCAAAAGGCCATATTACAGCCTTTAGGGCCTGTGCACTTAGTTAACAGTGTTCTAAGGCCATGGCGCCAAGGAAAACGACTTGGGACGTCGTAGTCCATTGAGACTGGGAACACTAGACCAATGGTAGCCTGCCTGGGTGCGTTGAAGCACGTGATTTACGTGTAAGGCCTTTATTAGGCTGCAAAAGGCCATATTACAGCCTTTAGGGCCTGTGCGTTAGTTAACAGTGTTCTAAGGCCATGGCGCCAAGGAAAACGACTTGGGACGTCGTAGTCCATTGAGACTGGGAACACTAGACCAATGGTAGCCTGCCTGGGTGCGTTGAAGCACGTGATTTACGTGTAAGGCCTTTATTAGGCGCAAAAGGCCATATTACAGCCTTTAGAGGCCTGTGCGCTTAGTTAACAGTGTTCTAAGGCCATGGCGCCAAGGAAAACGACTTGGGACGTCGTAGTCCATTGAGACTGGGAACACTAGACCAATGGTAGCCTGCCTGGGTGCGTTGAAGCACGTGATTTACGTGTAAGGCCTTTATTAGGCTGCAAAAGGCCATATTACAGCCTTTAGCGGCCTGTGCGTAGTTAACAGTGTTCTAAGGCCATGGCGCCAAGGAAAACGACTTGGGACGTCGTAGTCCATTGAGACTGGGAACACTAGACCAATGGTAGCCTGCCTGGGTGCTTTGAAGCACGTGATTTACTTGTAAGGCCTTTATTAGGCTGCAAAAGGCCATATTACAGTCTTTAGCGGCCTGTGCGCTTAGTTAACAGTGTTCTAAGGCCATGGCGCCAAGGAAAACGACTTGGGACGACGTAGTCCATTGCGACTGGGAACACTAGACCAATGGTAGCCTGCCTGGGTGCGTTGAAGCACGTGACTTACGTGTAAGGCCTTTATTATGCTGCAAAAGGCCATATTACAGCCTTTAGCGGCCTGTGCACGTAGTTAACCGTGTTCTAAGGCCATGGCGCCAAGGAAAACGACTTGGGACGTCGTAGTCCATTGATACTGGGAACACTAGACCAATGGAAGCTTGCCTGGGTGCGTTGAAGCACGTGATTTACGTGTAAGGCCTTTATTAGGCCGCAAAAGGCCAGATTACAGCCTTTAGAGGCCTGTGCGCTTAGTTAACAGTGTTCTAAGGTCATGGCGCCAAGGAAAACGACTTGGGACGTCGTAGTCCATTGAGACTGGGAACACTAGACCAATGGTAGCCTGCCTGGGTGCGTTGAAGCACGTGATTACGTGTAAGGCCTTTAGGCCGCAAAAGGCCATATTACAGCCTTTAGAGGCCTGTGCGCTTAGTTAACAGTGTTCTAAGGCCATGGCGCCAAGGTAAACGACTTGGGACGTCGTAGTCCATTGAGACTGGGAACACTAGACCAATGGTAGCCTGCCTGGGTGCGTTGAAGCACGTGATTTACGTGTAAGGCCTTTATTAGGCCGCAAAAGGCCGTATTACAGCCATTAGAGGCCTGTGCGCTTAGTTAACAGTGTTCTAAGGCCATGGCGCCAAGGAAAACGACTTGGGACGTCGTAGTCCATTGAGACTGGGAACACTAGACCAATGGTAGCCTGCCTGGATGCGTTGAAGCACGTGATTTACGTGTAAGGCCTTTATTATGCTGCAAAAGGCCATATTACAGCATTTAGCGGCCTGTGCACGTAGTTAACAGTGTTCTAAGGCCATGGCGCCAAGGTAAACGACTTGGGACGTCGTAGTCCATTGAGACTGGGAACACTAGACCAATGGTAGCCTGCCTGGGTGCGTTGAAGCACGTGATTTACGTGTAAGGCCTTTATTAGGCAAAAGCCGTATTACAGCCATTAGAGGCCTGTGCGCCTGTGCGCTTAGTTAACAGTGTTCTAAGGCCATGGCGCCAAGGAAAACGACTTGGGACGTCGTAGTCCATTGAGACTGGGAACACTAGACCAATGGTAGCCTGCCTGGATGCGTTGAAGCACGTGATTTACGTGTAGGGCCTTTATTAGGCTGCAAAAGGCCAGATTACAGCCTTTAGAGGCCTGTGCGCTTAGTTAACAGTGTTCTAAGGTCATGGCGTCCAAGTAAAACGACTTGTGACGTCGTAGTCCATTGAGACTGTGAACACTAGACCAATTGTAGCCTGCCTGGGTGCGTTGAAGCACGTGATTTACGTGAAGGCCTTTATTAGGCCGCAAAAGGCCATATTACAGCCTTTAGAGGCCTGTGCGCTTAGTTAACAGTGTTCTTTTTTTTTTTTTTTTTTTTTTTTTTTTTTTTTCAATTTATTTAAAGTCGATTATTCACATATTTACAATAGTTTCCAAAAAAAAAAAGTAATTAAGAAAACTAATCTAAATCGACTAAATTTTTTATGTTTACAATTAAATAAAATCATTTTTTTTTATATATATAAACAATAATAACAACAAAGTTCTATAAAGGGACCTTGCATTCATCACAGTTACATTTAGATCCGTCCCACATTTTTATGATGCTTTTAAAAACTTTAAGGTTGTCACATCGTTTCAAATGTGATGGTAGGTTATTCCAAATCTTTGGTCCCAGGGCTGATAAGCTATTAGTTCCAAAAGTCGCGGTCCTTTTCCTTGAGACTACCAAATTATTTGTATTTTGTTCTCTGACTGTCCTACCGTTATCATTTAAACAAAATATATCTTTCATAAAAAGAGGGTTGCTGTTATTTATAGTTTTAAAGATTTCTATACACAATGACCGTAAGCGATTTACATTCATGTGACTCTTGCTGGAATTTTTAAGTAAATTTTCGTATGTACTTACCGTATCATTATACAGAAATCTTAATGCTCGTTTTTGTATCATTTCGACTTTAGATAAAGATTTAGAAGAAGAAAAATGCCATATAAGGGAACAATAATTGAAATTTGCGTAGATAAAACTTTGAACTAAAATATATTTTGCTTGAAAGGATAAGAAACTTCTAAATCGAAATAAGGCATTTAGTTGGGCTGATGCTTTGCGACACAAATCACTAACGTGTCTGTCAAAATTTAATTTATTGTCTATAGTCACACCTAGTAATTTCACGTTATTTTCACTTTCAATAGTTTTATTTCCTATGTTAAATTTTAGACCTAAATTATCTGCCTTATTCTTTGTCAGAATTATCGAGTGAAACTTTTCAGGGTTTGCAATTAATTTATTATCTTTTAACCAGGAGAGGGCAGTTTTAGCTTCGTTTTCTAAAGTATTTATCAAATTAGGAATAGAATTTGAGAAGTTGGATATTGTGTTATCATCAGCGTAATTATGTAGCTTATATTTTTCTATAAAAAGAAACAAATCATTTATAAATATATTGAATATGATAGGTCCCAAAATAGAACCTTGTGGTACACCAGATAAGATAATTTGAAATAGACTATAGATCCCATTTATTCGAGTGGCTTGCTCTCTATCAGTAAGATAAGATAGAATGAATTGAAGAGACTTATTGTCAAATCCATAAGCAGCTAATTTCGCAATTAGTAAGTCATGTGGTACACAGTCAAAAGCTTTTGAAAGATCCATCAAGATCGCACCCACCACATAATTCTTATCAAGTTTACTCTTCCATTCCTCTATTAAGCGAATTAGTACTTGTTGGGTACTATAGCATTTCCTATAGGCGGAGAGAAAGGTCGACAATTTTGATTCCATATAAGCGGTTATTTGTTCTTTCATAACCCTTTCGTAAAATTTGGAAAAAACATTTAAAACACTGACAGGCCTGTAGTTTGATATTTTAGTTTTATCTTTTCCTCCCTTATCCAATGGCGTTACAGCAGCTCGCTTAGCTTTGCTTGGAAATTTGTTTGAAACTATGCTACTATTTATAGCATCTGTTAGTGGCGTTACTAGGTGCCTTTTTGCTAATTTTGTCAGCTTTGATGGTATTGTATCTTCACCTGTTGATACTTTGGTGTTTAAATCATTAAAAAGTTTAGAAATTGTATTTTCATCAACTTCTTGGAATGTAAAGTTCTCATTGTTGTTAGAATCATTGATTTCCTTTATTTTAATGATACTTGGATGATTTTCAAAACAATCAACAATTTCTTCAATCATTTTTGACTTATCATTTACATTCTTATATTTTATAGAATTTGGTTTCATGCCACAAGAATTTTCTAAAATATTGATGTAGTAGTCGTTGAAAAGTTTGGTTAGCTGTTTTTTATCAGTAACTAAACTTTCATTTTGAACATCGCTATATCTCCTTTGCTTATTCCACTTTTATTTGATATCAAGGGTTTAACAGTTTCCCAAAACGTTTTTTTGGAAATAAAACCTGATTCTGTTACCCTTTTGAAATGGTTTTTGATAGCCTTTTTGCGTAAATTTACACACTTGTTTCTCTGTTTCTTGTACGTGATTTTGTTTTCAGAAGTAGGATTTTTATTGTATTTATTTTTGAACCTAGACCTTGTATATATTGCCTTTTTTAACTCTTTTGTCATAAATGGTGCCTCGTTTCCACGCAGAGTTTTTTGCTTCTGTGGGGCATGCTTTTCTATGATAGATGTGAAAACATTGATGAGGTTTTCATAATTCAGTTCAGGATCTTTACTATTACAAATAAAATTTGCGTTCTCAACATCACGTAAAAAGTTGGCTTCATTAAAATTTTTGTAACTTCTGTAAATAATTTTCTTGGATGCTAAGCGTGCTAAATGAGATTTTAAAAATGTTGTTACCATTTGATGATGATCACTTAATCCTGTTTCACATGTTAGTGTGTGTTGAAAACATCTGGGTGTATTTGTAAGAATGACATCTATAGCTGTTCCGTTAGGACTAGCAAAACAAGTTTTGTTTTTGACAAGATTTTCAAGACTAAAAATATCACAGAAATTATTTAAGGTTTCGAAACCAGAATCGTTCGAGTTATGGCAATCGATATTTATATCACCCATAATTATTATGTTTTCGACTTTAGAAAGAGCTTTATTTAAAGCTATCTCTAATTCCTCAAAAAAGTTGTTTAAGTTTGAATAATGAGGTGGTCTATAAATACTGATAACTGTCCATTTTTTATTTCTTATCGTTAATTCTGAGCAAATGATTTCATTATTTGTTATACCCAAATCATTAACTTGTCTACAGGCTATTCCTTTCTTAACATATTCAATTAACCCTCCTCCATTTTTGTTCCTATCTTTTCTAGTTCTAATTTCATAGTTATCAATATAGAATTGTTCGTTTGGAAAACTCTCATCTAGTTTGGTTTCAGCAAATACAAAATAATCAGGTGAAAATTTTGTCAGAATTTCTCTTGCATCAATTATTTTGTTTCTGAGACTATTAATGTTTAAATAGCCTAAAAGAGGATTGGAAGGGTACTTAATTCGTAATTTATATATTTCATCTAAAGAACTTTGATTAGAATTATGTGTCGGATTTTGATCATTTCTATTTTGACTCCCAACACATTCATCAGGAATATCAGATTTATTATCATCGCAAACTAGTCCAAGCCTATTGAATACCCCTGCTGATCTAAAAAATTATTTATAAAAGCTATAAAATTTCGTGCTAACATTATCTTACCATTCTCTCGTAAATGTATGCCATCTTTCCATAGGTGTTCTTCTCTGATATTGTTGTGTCTGATGTAGCCATAACCGTGTAGATCGGATCTAAGGCCATGGCGCCAAGGAAAACGACTTGGGACGTCGTAGTCCATTGAGACTGGGAACACTAGACCAATGGTGGCCTGCCTGGGTGCGTTGAAGCACGTGATTTACGTGTAAGGTCTTTATTAGGCTGCAAAAGGCCATATTACAGCCTTTAGCGGCCTGTGCACGTAGTTAACAGTGTTCTAAGGCCATGGCGCCAAGGAAAACGACTTGGGACGTCGTAGTCCATTGAGACTGGGAACACTAGACCAATGGTAGCCTGCCTGGGTGCGTTGAAGCACGTGATTTACGTGTAAGGCCTTTATTAGGCCGCAAAAGGCCATATTACAGCCTTTAGAGGCCTGTGCGCTTAGTTAACAGTGTTCTAAGGCCATGGCGCCAAGGAAAACGACTTGGGACGTCGTAGTCCATTGAGACTGGGAACACTAGACCAATGGTAGCCTGCCTGGGTGCGTTGAAGCACGTGATTTACGTGTAAGGCCTTTATTAGGCTGCAAAAGGCCATATTACAGCCTTTAGAGGCCTGTGCGTAGTTAACAGTGTTCTAAGGCCATGGCGCCAAGGAAAACGACTTGGGACGTCGTAGTCCATTGAGACTGGGAACACTAGACCAATGGTAGCCTGCCTGGGTGCGTTGAAGCACGTGATTTACGTGTAAGGCCTTTATTAGGCCGCAAAAGGCCATATTACAGCCTTTAGAGGCCTGTGCGCTTAGTTAACAGTGTTCTAAGGCCATGGCGCCAAGGAAAACGACTTGGGACGTCGTAGTCCATTGAGACTGGGAACACTAGACCAATGGTAGCCTGCCTGGGTGCGTTGAAGCACGTGATTTACGTGTAAGGCCTTTATTAGGCCGCAAAAGGCCATATTACAGCCTTTAGAGGCCTGTGCGCTTAGTTAACAGTGTTCTAAGGCCATGGCGCCAAGGAAAACGACTTGGGACGTCGTAGTCCATTGAGACTGGGAACACTAGACCAATGGTAGCCTGCCTGGGTGCGTTGAAGCACGTGATTTACGTGTAAGGCCTTTATTAGGCCGCAAAAGGCCATATTACAGCCTTTAGAGGCCTGTGCGCTTAGTTAACAGTGTTCTAAGGCCATGGCGCCAAGGAAAACGACTTGGGACGTCGTAGTCCATTGAGACTGGGAACACTAGACCAATGGTAGCCTGCCTGGGTGCGTTGAAGCACGTGATTTACGTGTAAGGCCTTTATTAGGCCGCAAAAGGCCATATTACAGCCTTTAGAGGCCTGTGCGCTTAGTTAACAGTGTTCTAAGGCCATGGCGCCAAGGAAAACGACTTGGGACGTCGTAGTCCATTGAGACTGGGAACACTAGACCAATGGTAGCCTGCCTGGGTGCGTTGAAGCACGTGATTTACGTGTAAGGCCTTTATTAGGCTGCAAAAGGCCATATTACAGCCTTTAGAGGCCTGTGCGTTAGTTAACAGTGTTCTAAGGCCATGGCGCCAAGGAAAACGACTTGGGACGTCGTAGTCCATTGAGACTGGGAACACTAGACCAATGGTAGCCTGCCTGGGTGCGTTGAAGCACGTGATTTACGTGTAAGGCCTTTATTAGGCTGCAAAAGGCCATATTACAGCCTTTAGAGGCCTGTGCGCTAGTTAACAGTGTTCTAAGGCCATGGCGCCAAGGAAAACGACTTGGGACGTCGTAGTCCATTGAGACTGGGAACACTAGACCAATGGTAGCCTGCCTGGGTGCGTTGAAGCACGTGATTTACGTGTAAGGCCTTTATTAGGCCGCAAAAGGCCATATTACAGCCTTTAGGGCCTGTGCGCTAGTTAACAGTGTTCTAAGGCCATGGCGCCAAGGAAAACGACTTGGGACGTCGTAGTCCATTGAGACTGGGAACACTAGACCAATGGTAGCCTGCCTGGGTGCGTTGAAGCACGTGATTTACGTGTAAGGCCTTTATTAGGCCGCAAAAGGCCATATTACAGCCTTTAGAGGCCTGTGCACGTAGTTAACAGTGTTCTAAGGCCATGGCGCCAAGGAAAACGACTTGGGACGTCGTAGTCCATTGAGACTGGGAACACTAGACCAATGGTAGCCTGCCTGGGTGCGTTGAAGCACGTGATTTACGTGTAAGGCCTTTATTAGGCTGCAAAAGGCCATATTACAGCCTTTAGAGGCCTGTGCGTAGTTAACAGTGTTCTAAGGCCATGGCGCCAAGGAAAACGACTTGGGACGTCGTAGTCCATTGAGACTGGGAACACTAGACCAATGGTAGCCTGCCTGGGTGCGTTGAAGCACGTGATTTACGTGTAAGGCCTTTATTAGGCTGCAAAAGGCCATATTACAGCCTTTAGCGGCCTGTGCGTAGTTAACAGTGTTCTAAGGCCATGGCGCCAAGGAAAACGACTTGGGACGTCGTAGTCCATTGAGACTGGGAACACTAGACCAATGGTAGCCTGCCTGGGTGCGTTGAAGCACGTGATTTACGTGTAAGGCCTTTATTAGGCTGCAAAAGGCCATATTACAGCCTTTAGCGGCCTGTGCACGTAGTTAACAGTGTTCTAAGGCCATGGCGCCAAGGAAAACGACTTGGGACGTCGTAGTCCATTGAGACTGGGAACACTAGACCAATGGTAGCCTGCCTGGGTGCGTTGAAGCACGTGATTTACGTGTAAGGCCTTTATTAGGCCGCAAAAGGCCATATTACAGCCTTTAGAGGCCTGTGCGCTTAGTTAACAGTGTTCTAAGGCCATGGCGCCAAGGAAAACGACTTGGGACGTCGTAGTCCATTGAGACTGGGAACACTAGACCAATGGTAGCCTGCCTGGGTGCGTTGAAGCACGTGATTTACGTGTAAGGCCTTTATTAGGCCGCAAAAGGCCATATTACAGCCTTTAGAGGCCTGTGCGCTTAGTTAACAGTGTTCTAAGGCCATGGCGCCAAGGAAAACGACTTGGGACGTCGTAGTCCATTGAGACTGGGAACACTAGACCAATGGTAGCCTGCCTGGGTGCGTTGAAGCACGTGATTTACGTGTAAGGCCTTTATTAGGCCGCAAAAGGCCATATTACAGCCTTTAGAGGCCTGTGCGCTTAGTTAACAGTGTTCTAAGGCCATGGCGCCAAGGAAAACGACTTGGGACGTCGTAGTCCATTGAGACTGGGAACACTAGACCAATGGTAGCCTGCCTGGGTGCGTTGAAGCACGTGATTTACGTGTAAGGCCTTTATTAGGCCGCAAAATGCCATATTACAGCCTTTAGAGGCCTGTGCGCTTAGTTAACAGTGTTCTAGGGCATGGCGCCAAGGAAAACGACTTGGGATGTCGTAGTCCATTGAGACTGGGAACAGTAGACCAATGGTAGCCTGCCTGGGTGCGTTGAAGCACGTGATTTACGTGTAAGGCCTTTATTAGGCCGCAAAAGGCCATATTACAGCCTTTAGAGGCCTGTGCGCTTAGTTAACAGTGTTCTAAGGCCATGGCGCCAAGGAAAACGACTTGGGACGTCGTAGTCCATTGAGACTGGGAACACTAGACCAATGGTAGCCTGCCTGGGTGCGTTGAAGCACGTGATTTACGTGTAAGGCCTTTATTAGGCTGCAAAAGGCCATATTACAGCCTTTAGGGCCTGTGCACGTAGTTAACAGTGTTCTAAGGCCATGGCGCCAAGGAAAACGACTTGGGACGTCGTAGTCCATTGAGACTGGGAACACTAGACCAATGGTAGCCTGCCTGGGTGCGTTGAAGCACGTGATTTACGTGTAAGGCCTTTATTAGGCGCAAAAGGCCATATTACAGCCTTTAGCCTGTGCGCTAGTTAACAGTGTTCTAAGGCCATGGCGCCAAGGAAAACGACTTGGGACGTCGTAGTCCATTGAGACTGGGAACACTAGACCAATGGTAGCCTGCCTGGGTGCGTTGAAGCACGTGATTTACGTGTAAGGCCTTTATTAGGCTGCAAAAGGCCATATTACAGCCTTTAGCGGCCTGTGCACGTAGTTAACAGTGTTCTAAGGCCATGGCGCCAAGGAAAACGACTTGGGACGTCGTAGTCCATTGAGACTGGGAACACTAGACCAATGGTAGCCTGCCTGGGTGCGTTGAAGCACGTGATTTACGTGTAAGGCCTTTATTAGGCCGCAAAAGGCCATATTACAGCCTTTAGAGGCCTGTGCGCTTAGTTAACAGTGTTCTAAGGCCATGGCGCCAAGGAAAACGACTTGGGACGTCGTAGTCCATTGAGACTGGGAACACTAGACCAATGGTAGCCTGCCTGGGTGCGTTGAAGCACGTGATTTACGTGTAAGGCCTTTATTAGGCTGCAAAAGGCCATATTACAGCCTTTAGAGGCCTGTGCGTAGTTAACAGTGTTCTAAGGCCATGGCGCCAAGGAAAACGACTTGGGACGTCGTAGTCCATTGAGACTGGGAACACTAGACCAATGGTAGCCTGCCTGGGTGCGTTGAAGCACGTGATTTACGTGTAAGGCCTTTATTAGGCCGCAAAAGGCCATATTACAGCCTTTAGAGGCCTGTGCGCTAGTTAACAGTGTTCTAAGGCCATGGCGCCAAGGAAAACGACTTGGGACGTCGTAGTCCATTGAGACTGGGAACACTAGACCAATGGTAGCCTGCCTGGGTGCGTTGAAGCACGTGATTTACGTGTAAGGCCTTTATTAGGCCGCAAAAGGCCATATTACAGCCTTTAGAGGCCTGTGCGTTAGTTAACAGTGTTCTAAGGCCATGGCGCCAAGGAAAACGACTTGGGACGTCGTAGTCCATTGAGACTGGGAACACTAGACCAATGGTAGCCTGCCTGGGTGCGTTGAAGCACGTGATTTACGTGTAAGGCCTTTATTAGGCCGCAAAAGGCCATATTACAGCCTTTAGAGGCCTGTGCGCTTAGTTAACAGTGTTCTAAGGCCATGGCGCCAAGGAAAACGACTTGGGACGTCGTAGTCCATTGAGACTGGGAACACTAGACCAATGGTAGCCTGCCTGGGTGCGTTGAAGCACGTGATTTACGTGTAAGGCCTTTATTAGGCCGCAAAAGGCCATATTACAGCCTTTAGAGGCCTGTGCGCTAGTTAACAGTGTTCTAAGGCCATGGCGCCAAGGAAAACGACTTGGGACGTCGTAGTCCATTGAGACTGGGAACACTAGACCAATGGTAGCCTGCCTGGGTGCGTTGAAGCACGTGATTTACGTGTAAGGCCTTTATTAGGCCGCAAAAGGCCATATTACAGCCTTTAGAGGCCTGTGCGCTAGTTAACAGTGTTCTAAGGCCATGGCGCCAAGGAAAACGACTTGGGACGTCGTAGTCCATTGAGACTGGGAACACTAGACCAATGGTAGCCTGCCTGGGTGCGTTGAAGCACGTGATTTACGTGTAAGGCCTTTATTAGGCCGCAAAAGGCCATATTACAGCCTTTAGAGGCCTGTGCGCTAGTTAACAGTGTTCTAAGGCCATGGCGCCAAGGAAAACGACTTGGGACGTCGTAGTCCATTGAGACTGGGAACACTAGACCAATGGTAGCCTGCCTGGGTGCGTTGAAGCACGTGATTTACGTGTAAGGCCTTTATTAGGCGCAAAAGGCCATATTACAGCCTTTAGAGGCCTGTGCACGTAGTTAACAGTGTTCTAAGGCCATGGCGCCAAGGAAAACGACTTGGGACGTCGTAGTCCATTGAGACTGGGAACACTAGACCAATGGTAGCCTGCCTGGGTGCGTTGAAGCACGTGATTTACGTGTAAGGCCTTTATTAGGCCGCAAAAGGCCATATTACAGCCTTTAGAGGCCTGTGCACTTAGTTAACAGTGTTCTAAGGCCATGGCGCCAAGGAAAACGACTTGGGACGTCGTAGTCCATTGAGACTGGGAACACTAGACCAATGGTAGCCTGCCTGGGTGCGTTGAAGCACGTGATTTACGTGTAAGGCCTTTATTAGGCCGCAAAAGGCCATATTACAGCCTTTAGAGCCTGTGCCTTAGTTAACAGTGTTCTAAGGCCATGGCGCCAAGGAAAACGACTTGGGACGTCGTAGTCCATTGAGACTGGGAACACTAGACCAATGGTAGCCTGCCTGGGTGCGTTGAAGCACGTGATTTACGTGTAAGGCCTTTATTAGGCCGCAAAAGGCCATATTACAGCCTTTAGAGGCCTGTGCGCTAGTTAACAGTGTTCTAAGGCCATGGCGCCAAGGAAAACGACTTGGGACGTCGTAGTCCATTGAGACTGGGAACACTAGACCAATGGTAGCCTGCCTGGGTGCGTTGAAGCACGTGATTTACGTGTAAGGCCTTTATTAGGCCGCAAAAGGCCATATTACAGCCTTTAGGGGCCTGTGCACGTAGTTAACAGTGTTCTAAGGCCATGGCGCCAAGGAAAACGACTTGGGACGTCGTAGTCCATTGAGACTGGGAACACTAGACCAATGGTAGCCTGCCTGGGTGCGTTGAAGCACGTGATTTACGTGTAAGGCCTTTATTAGGCCAAAAGGCCATATTACAGCCTTTAGAGGCCTGTGCGCTTAGTTAACAGTGTTCTAAGGCCATGGCGCCAAGGAAAACGACTTGGGACGTCGTAGTCCATTGAGACTGGGAACACTAGACCAATGGTAGCCTGCCTGGGTGCGTTGAAGCACGTGATTTACGTGTAAGGCCTTTATTAGGCGCAAAAGGCCATATTACAGCCTTTAGGCCTGTGCGCTTAGTTAACAGTGTTCTAAGGCCATGGCGCCAAGGAAAACGACTTGGGACGTCGTAGTCCATTGAGACTGGGAACACTAGACCAATGGTAGCCTGCCTGGGTGCGTTGAAGCACGTGATTTACGTGTAAGGCCTTTATTAGGCCGCAAAAGGCCATATTACAGCCTTTAGGGCCTGTGCGCTTAGTTAACAGTGTTCTAAGGCCATGGCGCCAAGGAAAACGACTTGGGACGTCGTAGTCCATTGAGACTGGGAACACTAGACCAATGGTAGCCTGCCTGGGTGCGTTGAAGCACGTGATTTACGTGTAAGGCCTTTATTAGGCCGCAAAAGGCCATATTACAGCCTTTAGAGGCCTGTGCGCTAGTTAACAGTGTTCTAAGGCCATGGCGCCAAGGAAAACGACTTGGGACGTCGTAGTCCATTGAGACTGGGAACACTAGACCAATGGTAGCCTGCCTGGTGCGTTGAAGCACGTGATTTACGTGTAAGGCCTTTATTAGGCCGCAAAAGGCCATATTACAGCCTTTAGAGGCCTGTGCGCTAGTTAACAGTGTTCTAAGGCCATGGCGCCAAGGAAAACGACTTGGGACGTCGTAGTCCATTGAGACTGGGAACACTAGACCAATGGTAGCCTGCCTGGGTGCGTTGAAGCACGTGATTTACGTGTAAGGCCTTTATTAGGCCGCAAAAGGCCATATTACAGCCTTTAGAGGCCTGTGCGCTAGTTAACAGTGTTCTAAGGCCATGGCGCCAAGGAAAACGACTTGGACGTCGTAGTCCATTGAGACTGGGAACACTAGACCAATGGTAGCCTGCCTGGGTGCGTTGAAGCACGTGATTTACGTGTAAGGCCTTTATTAGGCCGCAAAAGGCCATATTACAGCCTTTAGAGGCCTGTGCCTAGTTAACAGTGTTCTAAGGCCATGGCGCCAAGGAAAACGACTTGGGACGTCGTAGTCCATTGAGACTGGGAACACTAGACCAATGGTAGCCTGCCTGGGTGCGTTGAAGCACGTGATTTACGTGTAAGGCCTTTATTAGGCCGCAAAAGGCCATATTACAGCCTTTAGAGGCCTGTGCGCTAGTTAACAGTGTTCTAAGGCCATGGCCCAAGGAAAACGACTTGGGACGTCGTAGTCCATTGAGACTGGGAACACTAGACCAATGGTAGCCTGCCTGGGTGCGTTGAAGCACGTGATTTACGTGTAAGGCCTTTATTAGGCCGCAAAAGGCCATATTACAGCCTTTAGAGGCCTGTGCGCTTAGTTAACAGTGTTCTAAGGCCATGGCGCCAAGGAAAACGACTTGGGACGTCGTAGTCCATTGAGACTGGGAACACTAGACCAATGGTAGCCTGCCTGGGTGCGTTGAAGCACGTGATTTACGTGTAAGGCCTTTATTAGGCCGCAAAAGGCCATATTACAGCCTTTAGAGGCCTGTGCGCTTAGTTAACAGTGTTCTAAGGCCATGGCGCCAAGGAAAACGACTTGGGACGTCGTAGTCCATTGAGACTGGGAACACTAGACCAATGGTAGCCTGCCTGGGTGCGTTGAAGCACGTGATTTACGTGTAAGGCCTTTATTAGGCCGCAAAAGGCCATATTACAGCCTTTAGAGGCCTGTGCGCTTAGTTAACAGTGTTCTAAGGCCATGGCGCCAAGGAAAACGACATGGGACGTCGTAGTCCATTGCGACTGGGAACACTAGACCAATGGTAGCCTGCCTGGGTGCGTTGAAGCACGTGATTTACGTGTAAGGCCTTTATTAGTGTAAAGTTGTGTTGTATGTCTCGATTTGTCTCGATTTGTTTACAGACTGTTCGGTACTTTATTCAAAAATAATCCCGTAGGGAAATAAAAATTTAATTGTATGCCTATATATTATGGTTAACGATCTATTTTTCAACGCATTCGAATTCAACGTTTGACACAAGTGAGAAGCCAGAGTGAGCTCTTAAAAACAACAGCAATTTATTCAACTTTTAAATCAAAAAATCAAGGCGTTGACGTATTTTGTATCAGAAGATTTTGTTCAATTTTCAACTTTCAAGTTTTTTCAATCACACGTTCAAGTTTTTACACGCTGTTTATTTTTGCTGTGGCAAGCTGGTATGTTTATATAATTTATTACGCTTGAATCTCAATCTATAAATTTCATTCTAAATTGTAAATATTATTTGTTTAGTTACATCATTCGTACCCGTGAAACCTAACATTCAAACAGCTCAAAACTACTTGCGTTTGTATTAATTATCCGAAATTTTGTAATGAATGAGGCGAAGTGACCGTTTAAGCGCTAAACCAAAAACTCAACTTTAAACGTTTTCGGCAAACTGGTGAGAAAGGTCAACAAGTATAAATGACTTATCTAAGTTATATGCGTAGCATTACAAATTGACGATATGACTGAGTCTGAAATTTCATTTAAAAAACTATCATTACAACATAATTCATTAGCGTCAGATATAGACGATTTTATTGATGAAAATGCGCTTAACGAATTATCCTCTGCTAACGACATTGAACGATCTATTGAAAAAATCGATGAATTACGATCAAAATATCGCTTTCAAAATTTTAGAATTAAAATCTAATTTGCGAGTCAGAGAAACAAACAACAAATTGGCTTTTTCCTAAATTTAACGAAAGTAAAGTTTTCATCTCATGTTGACCGATGTTAATAGGATTATTAGTGACGTGTTCCAACAAATTGATGTTGAGCAATGTAGCATATCAGACTCGGAGTTGCTTCAAAGAAAGGATGAACTTCCAGAGATTCGCAAGAGAATAGATAGAATCACAAGCCAGTTTCAAGAATTATTAACGCAGGATGTAGACTTGGAGGAATTAAAAACCACAGAAGCAAGGTATGTGAAAATTCCACATTCTATAAACTTATACACCGACATGTTAAAAAAGGAGCTGGAAGCTCGAGATTTAGAAAAACAGAAACTGGAATTAATAATATGGCAAAGGACTTAAAGCTGCATATGGAAACGCAAAGTCATTATTGGATCGTAAGATGATGAGGTCACAAATCTTCATGCCTTTGCAAAGCGAAGGATCCTGAAAAGTTGATTGAAGGTTTAAGTAAGCTAGTGTCTTTAATGAAAGATTTAATCGCTTTAGCCGAAACTCATCACATCGAAAACAAATTATATCATGGAAATGGTATTGAAAAGGTGTACAAACTTTTGGGTAACGAAAGAATGACCCGGTGGATTTCTAAAACATGTGAGGACGATCTGGACGGAGAAGATTGCTGGAAGCAATTGATTATATTTTTGGAAAAGGACATCAAAGTCCAGCAACAAAAACTGATGATTCAAGAAACATGGGATAAGAAAGAAACAAAAGCTGACATACAAGCAAGAAAGACGCTGAAAAATACAACAAACGTGGAACTCACTACGGTGAGAGAGTCGATCAAAGCAAATGTTTTATTTGTGGTGAGACTGACCAATATATCAACAAAAGGACCAAACGGTATGAGATTAATACAGTATTTTTCTTGCAAAAAGTTCGCTGAAATGACCCCATACGAGCGTTTTTCAGAACTAAGGAGAAAGGGATTCTGCATACAGTGTTTATTTCCTGGGGCTTCTCAGTCAGAAGGTAAACATAAGAATGGTGGCCTGTCAAATTGACTTTACATGCCAACATATTAACCATCAGAAATACCCTACGAAAAAGCACGTTTTAGTATGTCACGAACATAGGGAAAGTAATGAAAATGAAAATTTACTAATCGAGTATCGAAACAAATGTATTCTTCGTCAGCCTGTTGACCTCCCTGTATATTCAAAAGAAATTAAACTAACATTTCATGCATCTTATAAACCAAATCAATTTTATAAGGTAGATCAAGTTCCAATGATGTAATTACTGATTCAGCAGTTTACATGCTTCAAAACTATCAAAGTTAATGGTGAACGATTTAACCTGTTTTATGATACCGGATGTGGAGATCTAGTTTCAAGATATGATGCGGTTCAAAGGATTGGGAATCGAGCTGTTCAAGAATTCGCTGGTCCCATACAATTAGGAGGTGTTGGAGACGTGAAAACACAATCGAATTACGGTATATATAGTGTAAAAATACCGCTACACAATGGTACTGAAGCGTTAATGTCTGGAGTATGTTTACCAAAAATAACAACAACATTTCCAAAGTATCCTCTGCAAGGTAAAGTGGAAGATTTCCACATAACGTGCCTGTTATGTGGAAAGTGGTGGTGATGTAAGAAAGCTGCCAAAACTTCCCAAGTTTGTTGGTGGAAACACAGATTTCATGATAGGAGCCAAATACTTAAGGTATCATCCTTTATTAATATTTCAACTCCCATCAGGACTGTCTATATATCGTTCCTTCTTCAGAAATGCAGACGGTGGAAGAGGTGTAATAGGAGGTCCCCATGAAGTGTTTACTAAAATAGAGTCAACGTTTGGCAACTCAAATCAGCTTTGTAAGTTTCTAACTGAACAGTACCAACTTTATAAATCTGGTTACCATGTTACCTTAGATAACAGCCTGCTAGGAAATAAATGCAGTAAAGAATTCTTTAATGATTCAATGCTTGATGTGATAGATAACGAGGATGACAGATATTCGTACAACATGTCAACGGTCAAAAGGTTGAAATTATTCAATACGGTGGAAAGTGCCGGTACCGTGATTACCTACAGGTGCATAGAGTGTCGAAACTGCGAAAACTGCAAAATCCACGACGATATCACACCAATGACCATAAAAGAGGACATCGAGCAAGATGTGATAAATAAGTCTGTTACAGTCGATGTCGTCAACAAAGTCACCTCAGCGTATCTACCCTTACTACACAAGCCAGAAGTTAAACTTGCCCCAAACAAGCATCATGCTCTTCGCGTATATCAACAGCAAATAAAGAATTTGGATAAAAATCCTCAAAGCAAAGCCGACATAATAGAATCGGAGAACAAAATGCAATCGTTGGGATTTATGGAGTATGTGAAAAATCTAACTTATGAGCAGCAAAAGCAGCTGAAAGATAATCCAAATCAAAATTTTTATACCTTGGCGTGTAGTATGGAAGCCCAACTCAGTAACAACTCCATGCCGATTAGTATTCGACGCATCACGACCAACCGATACCGGAATTAGTCTGAACGACATACTCGCCAAAGGATCAAAACAATATGAATAAGTTGGTCGAAATCGTTATTCGGTGGATGTCACACAAAATTGCATTTCATACTGACATCAGGAAAATGTACAACACAGTGCGTCTCCACGAATCTCATTGGTGTCTTCAACGCTACATCTGGCAACAGGATTTAGACATTACCAAGATACCTGAAGAAAAGATCATCAAAACACTAATCTATGGTGTCAAGTCTAGCGGAAACCAATCGGAGAGAGCTTTACGAGAAACTGCAAAATTATCTGCAGACGAATACCCGGAAGTCAACCAAATTGTGCAAAAGGATATATATGTTGATGACTGCATAACCGGTGCCAAAACTCGGGAATTAGCCTTCAAAAGAGCAGATGAGTTAGAAATCGTTCTAAATCGTGGTGGATTTATATTAAAGGGAGTATCATTTTCCAATAGTAAACCGCCAGAGAATCTTTCAGATGATGGTGACCAAATCAGCGTCGCTGGAATGAAATGGACCCCGAAGGATGACACGATATCTTTAGATATTGGTGAATTAAATTTTTCTAAAAAATCACGTGGGAAAAGGTCATCATCCGAATCAAGCAAAACCATTCCATACCGATTAACAAGACGTCATTGTGTCGCCAAAGTAGCTGAAGTATTCGACCTGACGGGAAAGATCACTCCGATAACAGTTGCTATGAAAATCGATCTCCATGAATTAGTTAGAAGAAAGATGAATTGGGATGACGTCATACCAGACGATCTGCGTCACATATGGATCTCTCATTTTGAAATGATGGGAGAAATTAATTCAATCAAATACAAACGAGCAGTGGTACTAGAAGATGCTATCAACTTGAATATATCAACAATTGACACTGGTGACGCAAGTAAGAGTGTAGCGTGCGCAGCGATATATGCTCGATTTAAAAGAAAAGATGGTACCTATTCGTGTCAACTTGTATTCAGCAGATCTAAGCTTGTACCAGAAGAGATGACCTTACCAAGAGCCGAATTACTTGCTGCAACATTAAATGTACATACTGGTGAAGTAGTAAAAAGATCATTCCAACAACTTCATAAAAAAACATTACAAATTCACCGATAGTCAAATAACGTTGCATTGGATTCACTCCGATCAAAAGCCTTTGAAGCAGTGGGTGAAAAATAGAGTCATCGAGATCAGGAGATTTACCCAACCACAGGATTGGAAGTTTGTGCAGAGCAAAAATATGATTGCAGACATCGGAACTCGAAAGGCGCAAAAAATAAAAGATGTTGACCAAAATTCAATTTGGATAAATGGATTGGATTGGATGAAATTAGATGAAAGTCAATTTCCGGCTAAATCAGTAGAAGAAGTGAAATTGGACAATAACGAAAAGTCCGATTTACGCAAAGAAATGATTCTATCCTCTGATATAATTCAATTCCCATATTCTGATTTAGATAATGGTGTTGTTGAGAGGAAAACTGAAGTCTTCAATTCAAAGCTGATAGCAAAAAGAAATGTACCAACTGAAGTGCTGGAGAGGTATAAATTCTCTGGTTACCTTTTAGATCCAAACTTTACGAGATTCAATACCGTTATAAGAATTGTTGCTTATGTCATAAGATTCATTCGAAATTTGAAGGAAAAGATGAGAAGTAAGGTAATACAAAATAAATCGATTCTTCTTTCTAATGAAGAAATTGAAGAATCAAAGAATTATTTCTTCAGAAAGGCTACACTTGAAGTAAAAGAGTTCGTAAAGGAATCAAGGTACAGAAAGATAGCAAAGGAAAGAGGAGGTATCTTGTATTATGTCGGTCGAATGCTCCCTTCTGAAAACGTGAATAGTGTTGGAACACTCTCGAATGTCATGAAAGATTTAAGCACTGCTACATTCTGTGTGCCTATCATAGATAAACATTCACCTCTAGCGTATAGTATTGTGAATGAAGTACATTGGTATAGTGACGTTGCGAAACATTCTGGAATTGAAACTGTGTACCGCTATGTTTTAAAATTTAGCTATATTTTAGATGGCAGGGATTTGATAAAATTGTTTCGAAAACAATGTGAGAGATGCCGATTGCTGAATAAGAAATCCATCGACGTTGCCATGGGCCCAATCTCAAACGCAAACATCACAATTGCGCCTGCATTTTATGTTACACAGGTAGATTTAGCAGGACCATTTCCGTCTTACTCAACACATCACAAGAGAAAGACAGTAAAAATTTGGATGGCAGTATTTTGCTGCGCTACAACATCAGCTGTTAAGATCAAGGTAATGGATGACTATAGTGCGGAGAGTTTTATACAAAGCTTCGTAAGGTTTGCATGCGAAGTAGGATACCCGAAATTTCTACTACCGGACGAGGGTAGCCAAATTGTCAGCAGCTGTTCGTCCATGAAACTTAACTTTACGGACATAAAGAATGCGTTGCACTTGAAGATGAATGTTCAATTCAAGACGTGTCCAGTAGGTGGTCATAACTTTCACGGAAAGTTGAGAGGAAAATCAAAGAAATTAAAGCTTCCATCGAGAAAAATGCTCACAATGAGAGATTATCGATTTTACAGTGGGAAAACCTTATCGTCAATCATCTCAAACACGATCAATGATTTACCACTTGCGCTAGGAAATTTCGTTTCCGACTTCGAGCAGATGGATTTAATCACACCAAACCGACTGTTACTAGGCCGAAATAATGACCGCAGTCCGACCGGAGGATTTGACTTGGTATCAAAGCCTAAGAAATTGTTAAGAGAAAATCAAAAAGTGTTCGAAGTATGGTTCGAAGGGTGGTTAATATCACACGTGCCCAAATTAATGCATCAACCAAAGTGGTTCAATAGCGATCATTGTATAAAAGTCGGCGACATAGTGCTATTCCTAAAGCAGGAAAATCCCCTATGTTGCACTTATCAATACGGAATGGTGACGTCAGTTACAGTCGATAAAGATGGAAAGGTCCGTAGATGCGACGTGAAATATTGAAATTTTAGCGAAAATGTAAACCGTACAACACAGAGATCTGTTAGAGACTTAGTATTAATCCATGCTATCGACGAATTAAGCGTAATGGAGGAATTAGCAGATTTATCCCATACGACCATGTTAAAATCGTTATACGAGAGTTAATTGTATCAACAAATCGAGCAATTCCGTTGGCGGAGTGTAAAGTTGTGTTGTATGTCTCGATTTGTCTCGATTTGTTTACAGACTGTTCGGTACTTTATTCAAAAATAATCCCGTAGGGAAATAAAAATTTAATTGTATGCCTATATATTATGGTTAACGATCTATTTTTCAACGCATTCGAATTCAACGTTTGACACAAGTGAGAAGCCAGAGTGAGCTCTTAAAAACAACAGCAATTTATTCAACTTTTAAATCAAAAAATCAAGGCGTTGACGTATTTTGTATCAGAAGATTTTGTTCAATTTTCAACTTTCAAGTTTTTTCAATCACACGTTCAAGTTTTACACGCTGTTTATTTTTGCTGTGGCAAGCTGGTATGTTTATATAATTTATTACGCTTGAATCTCAATCTATAAATTTCATTCTAAATTGTAAATATTTATTTGTTTAGTTTGAACAACATCATTCGTGTTACAACATCCGCAGCAAATTTGTGTTTAACTTGTGTGTAAGGTCCTAGGTACCCGTGAAACCTAACAATTAGGCCGCAAAAGGCCAGATTACAGCCTTTAGAGGCCTGTGCGCTTAGTTAACAGTGTTCTAAGGTCATGGCGCCAAGGAAAACGACTTGGGACGTCGTAGTCCATTGAGACTGGGAACACTAGACCAATTGTAGCCTGCCTGGGTGCGTTGAAGCACGTGATTTACGTGTAAGGCCTTTATTAGGCCGCAAAAGGCCATATTACAGCCTTTAGAGGCCTGTGCGCTTAGTTAACAGTGTTCTAAGGCCATGGCGCCAAGGAAAACGACTTGGGACGTCGTAGTCCATTGAGACTGGGAACACTAGACCAATGGTGGCCTGCCTGGGTGCGTTGAAGCACGTGATTTACGTGTAAGGTCTTTATTAGGCTGCAAAAGGCCATATTACAGCCTTTAGCGGCCTGTGCACGTAGTTAACAGTGTTCTAAGGCCATGGCGCCAAGGAAAACGACTTGGGACGTCGTAGTCCATTGAGACTGGGAACACTAGACCAATGGTAGCCTGCCTGGGTGCGTTGAAGCACGTGATTTACGTGTAAGGCCTTTATTAGGCCGCAAAAGGCCATATTACAGCCTTTAGAGGCCTGTGCGCTTAGTTAA
Source organism: Hydractinia echinata (assembly GCA_030067915.1). NCBI lineage: Eukaryota > Metazoa > Cnidaria > Hydrozoa > Anthoathecata > Hydractiniidae > Hydractinia > Hydractinia echinata. The sequence continues at coordinate 49,387 of JASGCC010000470.1, read as the reverse complement.
CAGTGTTCTAAGGCCATGGCGACAAGGAAAACGACTTGGGACGTCGTAGTCCATTGAGACTGGGACCACTAGACCAATGGTAGCCGGCCTGGGTGCGTTGAAGCACGTGATTTACGTGTAAGGCCTTTATTAGGCTGCAAAAGGCCATATTACAGCCTTTAGCAGCCTGTGCACGTAGTTAACAGTGTTCTAAGGCCATGGCGCCAAGGAAAACGACTTGGGACGTCGTAGTCCATTGAGACTGGGAACACTAGACCAATGGTAGCCTGCCTGGGTGCGTTGAAGCACGTGATTTACGTGTAAGGCCTTTATTAGGACGCAAAAGGCCATATTACAGCCTTTAGAGGCCTGTGCGCTTAGTTAACAGTGTTCTAAGGCCATGGCGCCAAGGAAAACGACTTGGGACGTCGTAGTCCATTGCGACTGGGAACACTAGACCAATGGTAGCCTGCCTGGGTGCGTTGAAGCACGTGATTTACGTGTAAGGCCTTTATTAGGCTGCAAAAGGCCATATTACAGCCTTTAGCGGTCTGTGCACGTAGTTAACAGTGTTCTAAGGCCATGGCGGCAAGGAAAACGACTTGGGACGTCGTAGTCCATTGCGACTGGGAACACTAGACCAATGGTAGCCTGCCTGGGTGCGTTGAAGCACGTGATTTACGTGTAAGGCCTTTATTAGGCTGCAAAAGGCCATATTACAGCCTTTACCGGCCTGTGCACGTAGTTAACAGTGTTCTAAGGCCATGACGCCAAGGAAAACGACTTGGAACGTCGTAGTTCATTGAGACTGGGAACACTAGACCAATGGTAGCCTGCCTGGGTGCGTTGAAGCACGTGATTTACGTGTAAGGCCTTTATTAGGCTGCAAAAAGCCATATTACAGCCTTTAGCGGTCTGTGCACGTAGTTAACAGTATTCTAAGGCCATGGCACCAAGCAAAACGACTTGGGACGTCGTAGTCCATTGAGACTGGGAACACTAGACCAATGGTAGCCTGCCTGGGTGGCGTTGAAGCACGTGATTTACGCGTAAGGCCTTTATTAGGCCGCAAAAGGCCATATTACAGCCTTTAGCGGCCTGTGCACGTAGTTAACAGTGTTCTAAGGCCATGGCGCCAAGGAAAACGTCTTGGGACGTCGTAGTCCATTGAGAGTGGGAACACTAGACCAATGGTAGCCTGCCTGGGTGCGTTGAAGCACGTGATTTACGTGTAAGGCCTTTATTAGGCCGCAAAAGGCCATATTACAGCCTTTAGAGGCCTGTGCGCTTAGTTAACAGTGTTCTAAGGTCATGGCGCCAAGGAAAACGACTTGGGACGTCGTAGTCCATTGAGACTGGGAACACTAGACCAATGGTAGCCTGCCTGGCTGCGTTGAAGCACGTGATTTACGTGTAAGGCCTTTATTAGGCCGCAAAAGGCCATATTACAGCCTTTAGAGGCCTGTGCGCTTAGTTAACAGTGTTCTAAGGCCATGGCGCCAAGGAAAACGACTTGGGACGTCGTAGTCCATTGAGACTGGGAACACTAGACCAATGGTAGCCTGCCTGGGTGCGTTGAAGCACGTGATTTACGTGTAAGGCCTTTATTAGGCCGCAAAAGGCCATATTACAGCCTTTAGAGGCCCGTGCGCTTAGTTAACAGTGTTCTAAGGCAATGGCGCCAAGGAAAACGACTTGGGACGTCGTAGTCCATTGAGACTGGGAACACTAGAGCAATGGTAGCCTGCCTGGGTGCGTTGAAGCACGTGATTTACGTGTAAGGCCTTTATTAGGCCGCAAAAGGCCATATTACAGCCTTTAGGGGCCTGTGCGCTTAGTTAACAGTGTTCTAAGGCCATGGCGCCAAGGAAAACGACTTGGGACGTCGTAGTCCATTGAGACTGGGAACACTAGACCAATGGTAGCCTGCCTGGGTGCGTTGAAGCACGTGATTTACGTGTAAGGCCTTTATTAGGCCGCAAAAGGCCATATTACAGCCTTTAGAGGCCTGTGCGCTTAGTTAACAGTGTTCTAAGGCCATGGCGCCAAGGAAAACGACTTTGGGACGTCGTAGTCCATTGAGACTGGGAACACTAGACCAATGGTAGCCTGCCTGGGTGCGTTGAAGCACGTGATTTACGTGTAAGGCCTTTATTAGGCCGCAAAAGGCCATATTACAGCCTTTAGAGGCCTGTGCGCTTAGTTAAACAGTGTTCTAAGGGCCATGGCGCCAAGGAAAACGACTTGGGACGTCGTAATCCATTGAGACTGGGAACACTAGACCAATGGTAGCCTGCCTGGGTGCGTTGAAGCACGTGATTTACGTGTAAGGCCTTTATTAGGCCGCAAAAGGCCATATTACAGCCTTTAGAGGCCTGTGCGCTTAGTTAACAGTGTTCTAAGGCCATGGCGCCAAGGAAAACGACTTGGGACGTCGTAGTCCATTACGACTGGGAACACTAGACCAATGGTAGCCTGCCTGGGTGGGTTGAAGCACGTGATTTACGTGTAAGGCCTTTATTAGGCTGCAAAAGGCCATATTACAGCCTTTAGCGGCCTGTGCACGTAGTTAACAGTGTTCTAAGGCCATGGCGCCAAGGAAAACGACTTGGGACGTCGTAGTCCATTGAGACTGGGAACACTAGACCAATGGTAACCTGCCTGGGTGCGTTGAAGCACGCGATTTACGTGTAAGGCCTTTATTAGGCCGCAAAAGGCCATATTACAGCCTTTAGAGGCCTGTGCGCTTAGTTAACAGTGTTCTAAGGCCATGGCGCCAAGGAAAACGACTTGGGACGTCGTAGTCCATTACGACTGGGAACACTAGACCAATGGTAGCCTGCCTGGGTGCGTTGAAGCACGTGATTTACGTGTAAGGCCTTTATTAGGCCGCAAAAGGCCATATTACAGCCTTTAGCGGCCTGTGCACGTAGTTAACAGTGTTCTAAGGCCATGGCGCCAAGGAAAACGACTTGGGACGTCGTAGTCCATTGAGACTGGGAACACTAGACCAATGGTAGCCTGCCTGGGTGCGTTGAAGCACGTGATTTACGTGTAAGGCCTTTATTAGGCTGCAAAAGGCCATATTACAGCCTTTAGCGGCCTGTGCACGTAGTTAACAGTGTTCTAAGGCCATGGCGCCAAGGAAAACGACTTGGGACGTCGTAGTCCATTGAGACTGGGAACACTAGACCAATGGTAGCCTGCCTGGGTGCGTTGAAGCACGTGATTTACGTGTAAGGCCTTTATTAGGCTGCAAAAGGCCATATTACAGCCTTTAGCGGCCTGTGCACGTAGTTAACAGTGTTCTAAGGCCATGGCGCCAAGGAAAACGACTTGGGACGTCGTAGTCCATTGAGACTGGGAACACTAGACCAATGGTAGCCTGCCTGGGTGCGTTGAAGCACGTGATTTACGTGTAAGGCCTTTATTAGGCCGCAAAAGGCCATATTACAGCCTTTAGCGGCCTGTGCGTAGTTAACAGTGTTCTAAGGCCATGGCGCCAAGGAAAACGACTTGGGACGTCGTAGTCCATTGAGACTGGGAACACTAGACCAATGGTAGCCTGCCTGGGTGCGTTGAAGCACGTGATTTACGTGTAAGGCCTTTATTAGGCCGCAAAAGGCCATATTACAGCCTTTAGAGGCCTGTGCGCTTAGTTAACAGTGTTCTAAGGCCATGGCGCCAAGGAAAACGACTTGGGACGTCGTAGTCCATTGAGACTGGGAACACTAGACCAATGGTAGCCTGCCTGGGTGCGTTGAAGCACGTGATTTACGTGTAAGGCCTTTATTAGGCTGCAAAAGGCCATATTACAGCCTTTAGCGGCCTGTGCACGTAGTTAACAGTGTTCTAAGGCCATGGCGCCAAGGAAAACGACTTGGGACGTCGTAGTCCATTGGGACTGGGAACACTAGACCAATGGTAGCCTGCCTGGGTGCTTTGAAGCACGTGATTTACGTGTAAGGCCTTTATTAGGCTGCAAAAGGCCATATTAGAGCCTTTAGGCGGCCTGTGCACGTAGTTAACAGTGTTCTAAGGCCATGCGCCAAGGGAAAACGACTTGGGACGTCGTTAGTCCATTGAGACTGGGAACACTAGACCAATGGTAGCCTGCCTGGGTGCGTTGACGCACGTGATTTACGTGTAAGCGCTTTATTAGCCGCTAAAGCCATATTACAGCTTTAGAGCCCTGTGCGCTTAGTTAACAGTGTTCTAAGGCTATGGCCCCAAGGAAACGACTTGGGACGTCGTAGTCCATTGAGACTGGGAACACTAGACCAATGGTAGCCCTGCCTGGGTGCGTTGAAGCACGTGATTTACGTGTAAGGCCTTTATTAGGCCGCAAAAGGCCATATTACAGCCTTTAGAGCCTGTGCGCTTAGTTAACAGTGTTCTAAGGCCATGGCGCCAAGGAAAACGACTTGGGACGTCGTAGTCCATTGAGACTGGGAACACTAGACCAATGGTAGTCCTGGCCTGGGTGGCGTTGACGCACGTGGATTTACGTGTAAGGCCTCTTAATAGGCCGCAAAAGGCCAAGATTACAGCCTTTAGAGCCCTGGTGCGCTAGTAACAGTGTTCTAAGGCCTATGGCGCCAAGGAAAACGACTTAGGGACGTCGTAAGTCCATTGCGAACTGGACACTAGACCCAATGGTAGGCCTGCCCTGGGTGCGTTGAAAGCACGTGATTTACGTGTAAGGCCTTTATTAGGCGCAATAAGGGCCATATTTACAAGCCCTTTTAGCGGCCTGTGCGCTAGTTTAACAAGTGTTCTAAGGCCATGGCGGCCAAGGGAAAAACCGACTGGGACGTCGTAGGTCCATTGAGACTCGGGACACTAGACCAATGGTAGCCTGCCTGGGTTGCGCTTGAAGCACAGTGATTTACGTGTAAGGGCCTTTATTAGGCTGCAAAAGGCCATATTACAGCCTTTAGGGCCTGTGCACGTAGTTAACAGTGTTCTAAGGCCATGGCGCCAAGGAAAACGACTTGGGACGTCGTAGTCCATTGAGACTGGGAACACTAGACCAATGGTAGCCTGCCTGGGTGCGTTGAAGCACGTGATTTACGTGTAAGGCCTTTATTAGGCCGCAAAAGGCCATATTACAGCCTTTAGAGGCCTGTGCGCTAGTTAACAGTGTTCTAAGGCCATGGCGCCAAGGAAAACGACTTGGGACGTCGTAGTCCATTGAGACTGGGAACACTAGACCAATGGTAGCCTGCCTGGGTGCGTTGAAGCACGTGATTTACGTGTAAGGCCTTTATTAGGCCGCAAAAGGCCATATTACAGCCTTTAGAGGCCTGTGCGCTTAGTTAACAGTGTTCTAAGGCCATGGCGCCAAGGAAAACGACTTGGGACGTCGTAGTCCATTGAGACTGGGAACACTAGACCAATGGTAGCCTGCCTGGGTGCGTTGAAGCACGTGATTTACGTGTAAGGCCTTTATTAGGCCGCAAAAGGCCATATTACAGCCTTTAGAGGCCTGTGCGCTTAGTTAACAGTGTTCTAAGGCCATGGCGCCAAGGAAAACGACTTGGGACGTCGTAGTCCATTGAGACTGGGAACACTAGACCAATGGTAGCCTGCCTGGGTGCGTTGAAGCACGTGATTTACGTGTAAGGCCTTTATTAGGCTGCAAAAGGCCATATTACAGCCTTTAGAGGCCTGTGCGTAGTTAACAGGGTTCTAAGGCCATGGCGCCAAGGAAAACGACTTGGGACGTCGTAGTCCATTGAGACTGGGAACACTAGACCAATGGTAGCCTGCCTGGGTGCGTTGAAGCACGTGATTTACGTGTAAGGCCTTTATTAGGCCGCAAAAGGCCATATTACAGCCTTTAGCGGCCTGTGCGCTTAGTTAACAGTGTTCTAAGGCCATGGCGCCAAGGAAAACGACTTGGGACGTCGTAGTCCATTGAGACTGGGAACACTAGACCAATGGTAGCCTGCCTGGGTGCGTTGAAGCACGTGATTTACGTGTAAGGCCTTTATTAGGCTGCAAAAGGCCATATTACAGCCTTTAGAGGCCTGTGCGCTAGTTAACAGTGTTCTAAGGCCATGGCGCCAAGGAAAACGACTTGGGACGTCGTAGTCCATTGAGACTGGGAACACTAGACCAATGGTAGCCTGCCTGGGTGCGTTGAAGCACGTGATTTACGTGTAAGGCCTTTATTAGGCTGCAAAAGGCCATATTACAGCCTTTAGAGGCCTGTGCACGTAGTTAACAGTGTTCTAAGGCCATGGCGCCAAGGAAAACGACTTGGGACGTCGTAGTCCATTGAGACTGGGAACACTAGACCAATGGTAGCCTGCCTGGGTGCGTTGAAGCACGTGATTTACGTGTAAGGCCTTTATTAGGCCGCAAAAGGCCATATTACAGCCTTTAGAGGCCTGTGCGCTTAGTTAACAGTGTTCTAAGGCCATGGCGCCAAGGAAAACGACTTGGGACGTCGTAGTCCATTGAGACTGGGAACACTAGACCAATGGTAGCCTGCCTGGGTGCGTTGAAGCACGTGATTTACGTGTAAGGCCTTTATTAGGCCGCAAAAGGCCATATTACAGCCTTTAGAGGCCTGTGCGTAGTTAACAGTGTTCTAAGGCCATGGCGCCAAGGAAAACGACTTGGGACGTCGTAGTCCATTGAGACTGGGAACACTAGACCAATGGTAGCCTGCCTGGGTGCGTTGAAGCACGTGATTTACGTGTAAGGCCTTTATTAGGCCGCAAAAGGCCATATTACAGCCTTTAGAGGCCTGTGCGCTTAGTTAACAGTGTTCTAAGGCCATGGCGCCAAGGAAAACGACTTGGGACGTCGTAGTCCATTGAGACTGGGAACACTAGACCAATGGTAGCCTGCCTGGGTGCGTTGAAGCACGTGATTTACGTGTAAGGCCTTTATTAGGCTGCAAAAGGCCATATTACAGCCTTTAGAGGCCTGTGCGCGTAGTTAACAGTGTTCTAAGGCCATGGCGCCAAGGAAAACGACTTGGGACGTCGTAGTCCATTGAGACTGGGAACACTAGACCAATGGTAGCCTGCCTGGGTGCGTTGAAGCACGTGATTTACGTGTAAGGCCTTTATTAGGCCGCAAAAGGCCATATTACAGCCTTTAGAGGCCTGTGCGCTTAGTTAACAGTGTTCTAAGGCCATGGCGCCAAGGAAAACGACTTGGGACGTCGTAGTCCATTGAGACTGGGAACACTAGACCAATGGTAGCCTGCCTGGGTGCGTTGAAGCACGTGATTTACGTGTAAGGCCTTTATTAGGCCAAAAGGCCATATTACAGCCTTTAGAGGCCTGTGCGCTAGTTAACAGTGTTCTAAGGCCATGGCGCCAAGGAAAACGACTTGGGACGTCGTAGTCCATTGAGACTGGGAACACTAGACCAATGGTAGCCTGCCTGGGTGCGTTGAAGCACGTGATTTACGTGTAAGGCCTTTATTAGGCTGCAAAAGGCCATATTACAGCCTTTAGAGGCCTGTGCGCTAGTTAACAGTGTTCTAAGGCCATGGCGCCAAGGAAAACGACTTGGGACGTCGTAGTCCATTGAGACTGGGAACACTAGACCAATGGTAGCCTGCCTGGGTGCGTTGAAGCACGTGATTTACGTGTAAGGCCTTTATTAGGCCGCAAAAGGCCATATTACAGCCTTTAGAGGCCTGTGCGCTAGTTAACAGTGTTCTAAGGCCATGGCGCCAAGGAAAACGACTTGGGACGTCGTAGTCCATTGAGACTGGGAACACTAGACCAATGGTAGCCTGCCTGGGTGCGTTGAAGCACGTGATTTACGTGTAAGGCCTTTATTAGGCCGCAAAAGGCCATATTACAGCCTTTAGAGGCCTGTGCGCTTAGTTAACAGTGTTCTAAGGCCATGGCGCCAAGGAAAACGACTTGGGACGTCGTAGTCCATTGAGACTGGGAACACTAGACCAATGGTAGCCTGCCTGGGTGCGTTGAAGCACGTGATTTACGTGTAAGGCCTTTATTAGGCCGCAAAAGGCCATATTACAGCCTTTAGAGGCCTGTGCGCTTAGTTAACAGTGTTCTAAGGCCATGGCGCCAAGGAAAACGACTTGGGACGTCGTAGTCCATTGAGACTGGGAACACTAGACCAATGGTAGCCTGCCTGGGTGCGTTGAAGCACGTGATTTACGTGTAAGGCCTTTATTAGGCCGCAAAAGGCCATATTACAGCCTTTAGAGGCCTGTGCGCTTAGTTAACAGTGTTCTAAGGCCATGGCGCCAAGGAAAACGACTTGGGACGTCGTAGTCCATTGAGACTGGGAACACTAGACCAATGGTAGCCTGCCTGGGTGCGTTGAAGCACGTGATTTACGTGTAAGGCCTTTATTAGGCCGCAAAAGGCCATATTACAGCCTTTAGAGGCCTGTGCGCTTAGTTAACAGTGTTCTAAGGCCATGGCGCCAAGGAAAACGACTTGGGACGTCGTAGTCCATTGAGACTGGGAACACTAGACCAATGGTAGCCTGCCTGGGTGCGTTGAAGCACGTGATTTACGTGTAAGGCCTTTATTAGGCCGCAAAAGGCCATATTACAGCCTTTAGAGGCCTGTGCGCTTAGTTAACAGTGTTCTAAGGCCATGGCGCCAAGGAAAACGACTTGGGACGTCGTAGTCCATTGAGACTGGGAACACTAGACCAATGGTAGCCTGCCTGGGTGCGTTGAAGCACGTGATTTACGTGTAAGGCCTTTATTAGGCCGCAAAAGGCCATATTACAGCCTTTAGAGGCCTGTGCGCTTAGTTAACAGTGTTCTAAGGCCATGGCGCCAAGGAAAACGACTTGGGACGTCGTAGTCCATTGAGACTGGGAACACTAGACCAATGGTAGCCTGCCTGGGTGCGTTGAAGCACGTGATTTACGTGTAAGGCCTTTATTAGGCCGCAAAAGGCCATATTACAGCCTTTAGAGGCCTGTGCGCTTAGTTAACAGTGTTCTAAGGCCATGGCGCCAAGGAAAACGACTTGGGACGTCGTAGTCCATTGAGACTGGGAACACTAGACCAATGGTAGCCTGCCTGGGTGCGTTGAAGCACGTGATTTACGTGTAAGGCCTTTATTAGGCCGCAAAAGGCCATATTACAGCCTTTAGAGGCCTGTGCGCTTAGTTAACAGTGTTCTAAGGCCATGGCGCCAAGGAAAACGACTTGGGACGTCGTAGTCCATTGAGACTGGGAACACTAGACCAATGGTAGCCTGCCTGGGTGCGTTGAAGCACGTGATTTACGTGTAAGGCCTTTATTAGGCCGCAAAAGGCCATATTACAGCCTTTAGAGGCCTGTGCGCTTAGTTAACAGTGTTCTAAGGCCATGGCGCCAAGGAAAACGACTTGGGACGTCGTAGTCCATTGAGACTGGGAACACTAGACCAATGGTAGCCTGCCTGGGTGCGTTGAAGCACGTGATTTACGTGTAAGGCCTTTATTAGGCCGCAAAAGGCCATATTACAGCCTTTAGAGGCCTGTGCGCTTAGTTAACAGTGTTCTAAGGCCATGGCGCCAAGGAAAACGACTTGGGACGTCGTAGTCCATTGAGACTGGGAACACTAGACCAATGGTAGCCTGCCTGGGTGCGTTGAAGCACGTGATTTACGTGTAAGGCCTTTATTAGGCCGCAAAAGGCCATATTACAGCCTTTAGAGGCCTGTGCGCTTAGTTAACAGTGTTCTAAGGCCATGGCGCCAAGGAAAACGACTTGGGACGTCGTAGTCCATTGAGACTGGGAACACTAGACCAATGGTAGCCTGCCTGGGTGCGTTGAAGCACGTGATTTACGTGTAAGGCCTTTATTAGGCCGCAAAAGGCCATATTACAGCCTTTAGAGGCCTGTGCGCTTAGTTAACAGTGTTCTAAGGCCATGGCGCCAAGGAAAACGACTTGGGACGTCGTAGTCCATTGAGACTGGGAACACTAGACCAATGGTAGCCTGCCTGGGTGCGTTGAAGCACGTGATTTACGTGTAAGGCCTTTATTAGGCCGCAAAAGGCCATATTACAGCCTTTAGAGGCCTGTGCGCTTAGTTAACAGTGTTCTAAGGCCATGGCGCCAAGGAAAACGACTTGGGACGTCGTAGTCCATTGAGACTGGGAACACTAGACCAATGGTAGCCTGCCTGGGTGCGTTGAAGCACGTGATTTACGTGTAAGGCCTTTATTAGGCCGCAAAAGGCCATATTACAGCCTTTAGAGGCCTGTGCGCTTAGTTAACAGTGTTCTAAGGCCATGGCGCCAAGGAAAACGACTTGGGACGTCGTAGTCCATTGAGACTGGGAACACTAGACCAATGGTAGCCTGCCTGGGTGCGTTGAAGCACGTGATTTACGTGTAAGGCCTTTATTAGGCCGCAAAAGGCCATATTACAGCCTTTAGAGGCCTGTGCGCTAGTTAACAGTGTTCTAAGGCCATGGCGCCAAGGAAAACGACTTGGGACGTCGTAGTCCATTGAGACTGGGAACACTAGACCAATGGTAGCCTGCCTGGGTGCGTTGAAGCACGTGATTTACGTGTAAGGCCTTTATTAGGCCGCAAAAGGCCATATTACAGCCTTTAGAGGCCTGTGCGCTTAGTTAACAGTGTTCTAAGGCCATGGCGCCAAGGAAAACGACTTGGGACGTCGTAGTCCATTGAGACTGGGAACACTAGACCAATGGTAGCCTGCCTGGGTGCGTTGAAGCACGTGATTTACGTGTAAGGCCTTTATTAGGCCGCAAAAGGCCATATTACAGCCTTTAGAGGCCTGTGCGCTTAGTTAACAGTGTTCTAAGGCCATGGCGCCAAGGAAAACGACTTGGGACGTCGTAGTCCATTGAGACTGGGAACACTAGACCAATGGTAGCCTGCCTGGGTGCGTTGAAGCACGTGATTTACGTGTAAGGCCTTTATTAGGCCGCAAAAGGCCATATTACAGCCTTTAGAGGCCTGTGCGCTTAGTTAACAGTGTTCTAAGGCCATGGCGCCAAGGAAAACGACTTGGGACGTCGTAGTCCATTGAGACTGGGAACACTAGACCAATGGTAGCCTGCCTGGGTGCGTTGAAGCACGTGATTTACGTGTAAGGCCTTTATTAGGCCGCAAAAGGCCATATTACAGCCTTTAGAGGCCTGTGCGCTTAGTTAACAGTGTTCTAAGGCCATGGCGCCAAGGAAAACGACTTGGGACGTCGTAGTCCATTGAGACTGGGAACACTAGACCAATGGTAGCCTGCCTGGGTGCGTTGAAGCACGTGATTTACGTGTAAGGCCTTTATTAGGCCGCAAAAGGCCATATTACAGCCTTTAGAGGCCTGTGCGCTTAGTTAACAGTGTTCTAAGGCCATGGCGCCAAGGAAAACGACTTGGGACGTCGTAGTCCATTGAGACTGGGAACACTAGACCAATGGTAGCCTGCCTGGGTGCGTTGAAGCACGTGATTTACGTGTAAGGCCTTTATTAGGCCGCAAAAGGCCATATTACAGCCTTTAGAGGCCTGTGCGCTTAGTTAACAGTGTTCTAAGGCCATGGCGCCAAGGAAAACGACTTGGGACGTCGTAGTCCATTGAGACTGGGAACACTAGACCAATGGTAGCCTGCCTGGGTGCGTTGAAGCACGTGATTTACGTGTAAGGCCTTTATTAGGCCGCAAAAGGCCATATTACAGCCTTTAGAGGCCTGTGCGCTTAGTTAACAGTGTTCTAAGGCCATGGCGCCAAGGAAAACGACTTGGGACGTCGTAGTCCATTGAGACTGGGAACACTAGACCAATGGTAGCCTGCCTGGGTGCGTTGAAGCACGTGATTTACGTGTAAGGCCTTTATTAGGCCGCAAAAGGCCATATTACAGCCTTTAGAGGCCTGTGCGCTTAGTTAACAGTGTTCTAAGGCCATGGCGCCAAGGAAAACGACTTGGGACGTCGTAGTCCATTGAGACTGGGAACACTAGACCAATGGTAGCCTGCCTGGGTGCGTTGAAGCACGTGATTTACGTGTAAGGCCTTTATTAGGCCGCAAAAGGCCATATTACAGCCTTTAGAGGCCTGTGCGCTTAGTTAACAGTGTTCTAAGGCCATGGCGCCAAGGAAAACGACTTGGGACGTCGTAGTCCATTGAGACTGGGAACACTAGACCAATGGTAGCCTGCCTGGGTGCGTTGAAGCACGTGATTTACGTGTAAGGCCTTTATTAGGCCGCAAAAGGCCATATTACAGCCTTTAGAGGCCTGTGCGCTTAGTTAACAGTGTTCTAAGGCCATGGCGCCAAGGAAAACGACTTGGGACGTCGTAGTCCATTGAGACTGGGAACACTAGACCAATGGTAGCCTGCCTGGGTGCGTTGAAGCACGTGATTTACGTGTAAGGCCTTTATTAGGCCGCAAAAGGCCATATTACAGCCTTTAGAGGCCTGTGCGCTTAGTTAACAGTGTTCTAAGGCCATGGCGCCAAGGAAAACGACTTGGGACGTCGTAGTCCATTGAGACTGGGAACACTAGACCAATGGTAGCCTGCCTGGGTGCGTTGAAGCACGTGATTTACGTGTAAGGCCTTTATTAGGCCGCAAAAGGCCATATTACAGCCTTTAGAGGCCTGTGCGCTTAGTTAACAGTGTTCTAAGGCCATGGCGCCAAGGAAAACGACTTGGGACGTCGTAGTCCATTGAGACTGGGAACACTAGACCAATGGTAGCCTGCCTGGGTGCGTTGAAGCACGTGATTTACGTGTAAGGCCTTTATTAGGCCGCAAAAGGCCATATTACAGCCTTTAGAGGCCTGTGCGCTAGTTAACAGTGTTCTAAGGCCATGGCGCCAAGGAAAACGACTTGGGACGTCGTAGTCCATTGAGACTGGGAACACTAGACCAATGGTAGCCTGCCTGGGTGCGTTGAAGCACGTGATTTACGTGTAAGGCCTTTATTAGGCCGCAAAAGGCCATATTACAGCCTTTAGAGGCCTGTGCGCTTAGTTAACAGTGTTCTAAGGCCATGGCGCCAAGGAAAACGACTTGGGACGTCGTAGTCCATTGAGACTGGGAACACTAGACCAATGGTAGCCTGCCTGGGTGCGTTGAAGCACGTGATTTACGTGTAAGGCCTTTATTAGGCCGCAAAAGGCCATATTACAGCCTTTAGAGGCCTGTGCGCTTAGTTAACAGTGTTCTAAGGCCATGGCGCCAAGGAAAACGACTTGGGACGTCGTAGTCCATTGAGACTGGGAACACTAGACCAATGGTAGCCTGCCTGGGTGCGTTGAAGCACGTGATTTACGTGTAAGGCCTTTATTAGGCCGCAAAAGGCCATATTACAGCCTTTAGAGGCCTGTGCGCTTAGTTAACAGTGTTCTAAGGCCATGGCGCCAAGGAAAACGACTTGGGACGTCGTAGTCCATTGAGACTGGGAACACTAGACCAATGGTAGCCTGCCTGGGTGCGTTGAAGCACGTGATTTACGTGTAAGGCCTTTATTAGGCCGCAAAAGGCCATATTACAGCCTTTAGAGGCCTGTGCGCTTAGTTAACAGTGTTCTAAGGCCATGGCGCCAAGGAAAACGACTTGGGACGTCGTAGTCCATTGAGACTGGGAACACTAGACCAATGGTAGCCTGCCTGGGTGCGTTGAAGCACGTGATTTACGTGTAAGGCCTTTATTAGGCCGCAAAAGGCCATATTACAGCCTTTAGAGGCCTGTGCGCTAGTTAACAGTGTTCTAAGGCCATGGCGCCAAGGAAAACGACTTGGGACGTCGTAGTCCATTGAGACTGGGAACACTAGACCAATGGTAGCCTGCCTGGGTGCGTTGAAGCACGTGATTTACGTGTAAGGCCTTTATTAGGCCGCAAAAGGCCATATTACAGCCTTTAGAGGCCTGTGCGCTAGTTAACAGTGTTCTAAGGCCATGGCGCCAAGGAAAACGACTTGGGACGTCGTAGTCCATTGAGACTGGGAACACTAGACCAATGGTAGCCTGCCTGGGTGCGTTGAAGCACGTGATTTACGTGTAAGGCCTTTATTAGGCCGCAAAAGGCCATATTACAGCCTTTAGAGGCCTGTGCGCTAGTTAACAGTGTTCTAAGGCCATGGCGCCAAGGAAAACGACTTGGGACGTCGTAGTCCATTGAGACTGGGAACACTAGACCAATGGTAGCCTGCCTGGGTGCGTTGAAGCACGTGATTTACGTGTAAGGCCTTTATTAGGCCGCAAAAGGCCATATTACAGCCTTTAGAGGCCTGTGCGCTTAGTTAACAGTGTTCTAAGGCCATGGCGCCAAGGAAAACGACTTGGGACGTCGTAGTCCATTGAGACTGGGAACACTAGACCAATGGTAGCCTGCCTGGGTGCGTTGAAGCACGTGATTTACGTGTAAGGCCTTTATTAGGCCGCAAAAGGCCATATTACAGCCTTTAGAGGCCTGTGCGCTTAGTTAACAGTGTTCTAAGGCCATGGCGCCAAGGAAAACGACTTGGGACGTCGTAGTCCATTGAGACTGGGAACACTAGACCAATGGTAGCCTGCCTGGGTGCGTTGAAGCACGTGATTTACGTGTAAGGCCTTTATTAGGCCGCAAAAGGCCATATTACAGCCTTTAGAGGCCTGTGCGCTTAGTTAACAGTGTTCTAAGGCCATGGCGCCAAGGAAAACGACTTGGGACGTCGTAGTCCATTGAGACTGGGAACACTAGACCAATGGTAGCCTGCCTGGGTGCGTTGAAGCACGTGATTTACGTGTAAGGCCTTTATTAGGCCGCAAAAGGCCATATTACAGCCTTTAGAGGCCTGTGCGCTAGTTAACAGTGTTCTAAGGCCATGGCGCCAAGGAAAACGACTTGGGACGTCGTAGTCCATTGAGACTGGGAACACTAGACCAATGGTAGCCTGCCTGGGTGCGTTGAAGCACGTGATTTACGTGTAAGGCCTTTATTAGGCCGCAAAAGGCCATATTACAGCCTTTAGAGGCCTGTGCGCTAGTTAACAGTGTTCTAAGGCCATGGCGCCAAGGAAAACGACTTGGGACGTCGTAGTCCATTGAGACTGGGAACACTAGACCAATGGTAGCCTGCCTGGGTGCGTTGAAGCACGTGATTTACGTGTAAGGCCTTTATTAGGCCGCAAAAGGCCATATTACAGCCTTTAGAGGCCTGTGCGCTTAGTTAACAGTGTTCTAAGGCCATGGCGCCAAGGAAAACGACTTGGGACGTCGTAGTCCATTGAGACTGGGAACACTAGACCAATGGTAGCCTGCCTGGGTGCGTTGAAGCACGTGATTTACGTGTAAGGCCTTTATTAGGCCGCAAAAGGCCATATTACAGCCTTTAGAGGCCTGTGCGCTTAGTTAACAGTGTTCTAAGGCCATGGCGCCAAGGAAAACGACTTGGGACGTCGTAGTCCATTGAGACTGGGAACACTAGACCAATGGTAGCCTGCCTGGGTGCGTTGAAGCACGTGATTTACGTGTAAGGCCTTTATTAGGCCGCAAAAGGCCATATTACAGCCTTTAGAGGCCTGTGCGCTAGTTAACAGTGTTCTAAGGCCATGGCGCCAAGGAAAACGACTTGGGACGTCGTAGTCCATTGAGACTGGGAACACTAGACCAATGGTAGCCTGCCTGGGTGCGTTGAAGCACGTGATTTACGTGTAAGGCCTTTATTAGGCCGCAAAAGGCCATATTACAGCCTTTAGAGGCCTGTGCGCTAGTTAACAGTGTTCTAAGGCCATGGCGCCAAGGAAAACGACTTGGGACGTCGTAGTCCATTGAGACTGGGAACACTAGACCAATGGTAGCCTGCCTGGGTGCGTTGAAGCACGTGATTTACGTGTAAGGCCTTTATTAGGCCGCAAAAGGCCATATTACAGCCTTTAGAGGCCTGTGCGCTAGTTAACAGTGTTCTAAGGCCATGGCGCCAAGGAAAACGACTTGGGACGTCGTAGTCCATTGAGACTGGGAACACTAGACCAATGGTAGCCTGCCTGGGTGCGTTGAAGCACGTGATTTACGTGTAAGGCCTTTATTAGGCCGCAAAAGGCCATATTACAGCCTTTAGAGGCCTGTGCGCTTAGTTAACAGTGTTCTAAGGCCATGGCGCCAAGGAAAACGACTTGGGACGTCGTAGTCCATTGAGACTGGGAACACTAGACCAATGGTAGCCTGCCTGGGTGCGTTGAAGCACGTGATTTACGTGTAAGGCCTTTATTAGGCTGCAAAAGGCCATATTACAGCCTTTAGAGGCCTGTGCGCTAGTTAACAGTGTTCTAAGGCCATGGCGCCAAGGAAAACGACTTGGGACGTCGTAGTCCATTGAGACTGGGAACACTAGACCAATGGTAGCCTGCCTGGGTGCGTTGAAGCACGTGATTTACGTGTAAGGCCTTTATTAGGCCGCAAAAGGCCATATTACAGCCTTTAGAGGCCTGTGCGCTAGTTAACAGTGTTCTAAGGCCATGGCGCCAAGGAAAACGACTTGGGACGTCGTAGTCCATTGAGACTGGGAACACTAGACCAATGGTAGCCTGCCTGGGTGCGTTGAAGCACGTGATTTACGTGTAAGGCCTTTATTAGGCCGCAAAAGGCCATATTACAGCCTTTAGAGGCCTGTGCGCTTAGTTAACAGTGTTCTAAGGCCATGGCGCCAAGGAAAACGACTTGGGACGTCGTAGTCCATTGAGACTGGGAACACTAGACCAATGGTAGCCTGCCTGGGTGCGTTGAAGCACGTGATTTACGTGTAAGGCCTTTATTAGGCCGCAAAAGGCCATATTACAGCCTTTAGAGGCCTGTGCGCTAGTTAACAGTGTTCTAAGGCCATGGCGCCAAGGAAAACGACTTGGGACGTCGTAGTCCATTGAGACTGGGAACACTAGACCAATGGTAGCCTGCCTGGGTGCGTTGAAGCACGTGATTTACGTGTAAGGCCTTTATTAGGCCGCAAAAGGCCATATTACAGCCTTTAGAGGCCTGTGCGCTAGTTAACAGTGTTCTAAGGCCATGGCGCCAAGGAAAACGACTTGGGACGTCGTAGTCCATTGAGACTGGGAACACTAGACCAATGGTAGCCTGCCTGGGTGCGTTGAAGCACGTGATTTACGTGTAAGGCCTTTATTAGGCCGCAAAAGGCCATATTACAGCCTTTAGAGGCCTGTGCGCTAGTTAACAGTGTTCTAAGGCCATGGCGCCAAGGAAAACGACTTGGGACGTCGTAGTCCATTGAGACTGGGAACACTAGACCAATGGTAGCCTGCCTGGGTGCGTTGAAGCACGTGATTTACGTGTAAGGCCTTTATTAGGCCGCAAAAGGCCATATTACAGCCTTTAGAGGCCTGTGCGCTAGTTAACAGTGTTCTAAGGCCATGGCGCCAAGGAAAACGACTTGGGACGTCGTAGTCCATTGAGACTGGGAACACTAGACCAATGGTAGCCTGCCTGGGTGCGTTGAAGCACGTGATTTACGTGTAAGGCCTTTATTAGGCCGCAAAAGGCCATATTACAGCCTTTAGAGGCCTGTGCGCTAGTTAACAGTGTTCTAAGGCCATGGCGCCAAGGAAAACGACTTGGGACGTCGTAGTCCATTGAGACTGGGAACACTAGACCAATGGTAGCCTGCCTGGGTGCGTTGAAGCACGTGATTTACGTGTAAGGCCTTTATTAGGCCGCAAAAGGCCATATTACAGCCTTTAGAGGCCTGTGCGCTAGTTAACAGTGTTCTAAGGCCATGGCGCCAAGGAAAACGACTTGGGACGTCGTAGTCCATTGAGACTGGGAACACTAGACCAATGGTAGCCTGCCTGGGTGCGTTGAAGCACGTGATTTACGTGTAAGGCCTTTATTAGGCCGCAAAAGGCCATATTACAGCCTTTAGAGGCCTGTGCGCTAGTTAACAGTGTTCTAAGGCCATGGCGCCAAGGAAAACGACTTGGGACGTCGTAGTCCATTGAGACTGGGAACACTAGACCAATGGTAGCCTGCCTGGGTGCGTTGAAGCACGTGATTTACGTGTAAGGCCTTTATTAGGCCGCAAAAGGCCATATTACAGCCTTTAGAGGCCTGTGCGCTAGTTAACAGTGTTCTAAGGCCATGGCGCCAAGGAAAACGACTTGGGACGTCGTAGTCCATTGAGACTGGGAACACTAGACCAATGGTAGCCTGCCTGGGTGCGTTGAAGCACGTGATTTACGTGTAAGGCCTTTATTAGGCCGCAAAAGGCCATATTACAGCCTTTAGAGGCCTGTGCGCTAGTTAACAGTGTTCTAAGGCCATGGCGCCAAGGAAAACGACTTGGGACGTCGTAGTCCATTGAGACTGGGAACACTAGACCAATGGTAGCCTGCCTGGGTGCGTTGAAGCACGTGATTTACGTGTAAGGCCTTTATTAGGCCGCAAAAGGCCATATTACAGCCTTTAGAGGCCTGTGCGCTAGTTAACAGTGTTCTAAGGCCATGGCGCCAAGGAAAACGACTTGGGACGTCGTAGTCCATTGAGACTGGGAACACTAGACCAATGGTAGCCTGCCTGGGTGCGTTGAAGCACGTGATTTACGTGTAAGGCCTTTATTAGGCCGCAAAAGGCCATATTACAGCCTTTAGAGGCCTGTGCGCTTAGTTAACAGTGTTCTAAGGCCATGGCGCCAAGGAAAACGACTTGGGACGTCGTAGTCCATTGAGACTGGGAACACTAGACCAATGGTAGCCTGCCTGGGTGCGTTGAAGCACGTGATTTACGTGTAAGGCCTTTATTAGGCCGCAAAAGGCCATATTACAGCCTTTAGAGGCCTGTGCGCTTAGTTAACAGTGTTCTAAGGCCATGGCGCCAAGGAAAACGACTTGGGACGTCGTAGTCCATTGAGACTGGGAACACTAGACCAATGGTAGCCTGCCTGGGTGCGTTGAAGCACGTGATTTACGTGTAAGGCCTTTATTAGGCCGCAAAAGGCCATATTACAGCCTTTAGAGGCCTGTGCGCTAGTTAACAGTGTTCTAAGGCCATGGCGCCAAGGAAAACGACTTGGGACGTCGTAGTCCATTGAGACTGGGAACACTAGACCAATGGTAGCCTGCCTGGGTGCGTTGAAGCACGTGATTTACGTGTAAGGCCTTTATTAGGCCGCAAAAGGCCATATTACAGCCTTTAGAGGCCTGTGCGCTAGTTAACAGTGTTCTAAGGCCATGGCGCCAAGGAAAACGACTTGGGACGTCGTAGTCCATTGAGACTGGGAACACTAGACCAATGGTAGCCTGCCTGGGTGCGTTGAAGCACGTGATTTACGTGTAAGGCCTTTATTAGGCCGCAAAAGGCCATATTACAGCCTTTAGAGGCCTGTGCGCTTAGTTAACAGTGTTCTAAGGCCATGGCGCCAAGGAAAACGACTTGGGACGTCGTAGTCCATTGAGACTGGGAACACTAGACCAATGGTAGCCTGCCTGGGTGCGTTGAAGCACGTGATTTACGTGTAAGGCCTTTATTAGGCTGCAAAAGGCCATATTACAGCCTTTAGAGCGCCTGTGCACGTAGTTAACAGTGTTCTAAGGCCATGGCGCCAAGGAAAACGACTTGGGACGTCGTAGTCCATTGAGACTGGGAACACTAGACCAATGGTAGCCTGCCTGGGTGCGTTGAAGCACGTGATTTACGTGTAAGGCCTTTATTAGGCCGCAAAAGGCCATATTACAGCCTTTAGAGGCCTGTGCGCTAGTTAACAGTGTTCTAAGGCCATGGCGCCAAGGAAAACGACTTGGGACGTCGTAGTCCATTGAGACTGGGAACACTAGACCAATGGTAGCCTGCCTGGGTGCGTTGAAGCACGTGATTTACGTGTAAGGCCTTTATTAGGCCGCAAAAGGCCATATTACAGCCTTTAGAGGCCTGTGCGCTAGTTAACAGTGTTCTAAGGCCATGGCGCCAAGGAAAACGACTTGGGACGTCGTAGTCCATTGAGACTGGGAACACTAGACCAATGGTAGCCTGCCTGGGTGCGTTGAAGCACGTGATTTACGTGTAAGGCCTTTATTAGGCCGCAAAAGGCCATATTACAGCCTTTAGAGGCCTGTGCGCTTAGTTAACAGTGTTCTAAGGCCATGGCGCCAAGGAAAACGACTTGGGACGTCGTAGTCCATTGAGACTGGGAACACTAGACCAATGGTAGCCTGCCTGGGTGCGTTGAAGCACGTGATTTACGTGTAAGGCCTTTATTAGGCCGCAAAAGGCCATATTACAGCCTTTAGAGGCCTGTGCGCTAGTTAACAGTGTTCTAAGGCCATGGCGCCAAGGAAAACGACTTGGGACGTCGTAGTCCATTGAGACTGGGAACACTAGACCAATGGTAGCCTGCCTGGGTGCGTTGAAGCACGTGATTTACGTGTAAGGCCTTTATTAGGCTGCAAAAGGCCATATTACAGCCTTTAGAGGCCTGTGCGCTAGTTAACAGTGTTCTAAGGCCATGGCGCCAAGGAAAACGACTTGGGACGTCGTAGTCCATTGAGACTGGGAACACTAGACCAATGGTAGCCTGCCTGGGTGCGTTGAAGCACGTGATTTACGTGTAAGGCCTTTATTAGGCCGCAAAAGGCCATATTACAGCCTTTAGAGGCCTGTGCGCTAGTTAACAGTGTTCTAAGGCCATGGCGCCAAGGAAAACGACTTGGGACGTCGTAGTCCATTGAGACTGGGAACACTAGACCAATGGTAGCCTGCCTGGGTGCGTTGAAGCACGTGATTTACGTGTAAGGCCTTTATTAGGCCGCAAAAGGCCATATTACAGCCTTTAGAGGCCTGTGCGCTAGTTAACAGTGTTCTAAGGCCATGGCGCCAAGGAAAACGACTTGGGACGTCGTAGTCCATTGAGACTGGGAACACTAGACCAATGGTAGCCTGCCTGGGTGCGTTGAAGCACGTGATTTACGTGTAAGGCCTTTATTAGGCCGCAAAAGGCCATATTACAGCCTTTAGAGGCCTGTGCGCTAGTTAACAGTGTTCTAAGGCCATGGCGCCAAGGAAAACGACTTGGGACGTCGTAGTCCATTGAGACTGGGAACACTAGACCAATGGTAGCCTGCCTGGGTGCGTTGAAGCACGTGATTTACGTGTAAGGCCTTTATTAGGCCGCAAAAGGCCATATTACAGCCTTTAGAGGCCTGTGCGCTAGTTAACAGTGTTCTAAGGCCATGGCGCCAAGGAAAACGACTTGGGACGTCGTAGTCCATTGAGACTGGGAACACTAGACCAATGGTAGCCTGCCTGGGTGCGTTGAAGCACGTGATTTACGTGTAAGGCCTTTATTAGGCCGCAAAAGGCCATATTACAGCCTTTAGAGGCCTGTGCGCTAGTTAACAGTGTTCTAAGGCCATGGCGCCAAGGAAAACGACTTGGGACGTCGTAGTCCATTGAGACTGGGAACACTAGACCAATGGTAGCCTGCCTGGGTGCGTTGAAGCACGTGATTTACGTGTAAGGCCTTTATTAGGCCGCAAAAGGCCATATTACAGCCTTTAGAGGCCTGTGCGCTAGTTAACAGTGTTCTAAGGCCATGGCGCCAAGGAAAACGACTTGGGACGTCGTAGTCCATTGAGACTGGGAACACTAGACCAATGGTAGCCTGCCTGGGTGCGTTGAAGCACGTGATTTACGTGTAAGGCCTTTATTAGGCCGCAAAAGGCCATATTACAGCCTTTAGAGGCCTGTGCGCTAGTTAACAGTGTTCTAAGGCCATGGCGCCAAGGAAAACGACTTGGGACGTCGTAGTCCATTGAGACTGGGAACACTAGACCAATGGTAGCCTGCCTGGGTGCGTTGAAGCACGTGATTTACGTGTAAGGCCTTTATTAGGCCGCAAAAGGCCATATTACAGCCTTTAGAGGCCTGTGCGCTAGTTAACAGTGTTCTAAGGCCATGGCGCCAAGGAAAACGACTTGGGACGTCGTAGTCCATTGAGACTGGGAACACTAGACCAATGGTAGCCTGCCTGGGTGCGTTGAAGCACGTGATTTACGTGTAAGGCCTTTATTAGGCCGCAAAAGGCCATATTACAGCCTTTAGAGGCCTGTGCGCTAGTTAACAGTGTTCTAAGGCCATGGCGCCAAGGAAAACGACTTGGGACGTCGTAGTCCATTGAGACTGGGAACACTAGACCAATGGTAGCCTGCCTGGGTGCGTTGAAGCACGTGATTTACGTGTAAGGCCTTTATTAGGCCGCAAAAGGCCATATTACAGCCTTTAGAGGCCTGTGCGCTAGTTAACAGTGTTCTAAGGCCATGGCGCCAAGGAAAACGACTTGGGACGTCGTAGTCCATTGAGACTGGGAACACTAGACCAATGGTAGCCTGCCTGGGTGCGTTGAAGCACGTGATTTACGTGTAAGGCCTTTATTAGGCCGCAAAAGGCCATATTACAGCCTTTAGAGGCCTGTGCGCTAGTTAACAGTGTTCTAAGGCCATGGCGCCAAGGAAAACGACTTGGGACGTCGTAGTCCATTGAGACTGGGAACACTAGACCAATGGTAGCCTGCCTGGGTGCGTTGAAGCACGTGATTTACGTGTAAGGCCTTTATTAGGCCGCAAAAGGCCATATTACAGCCTTTAGAGGCCTGTGCGCTAGTTAACAGTGTTCTAAGGCCATGGCGCCAAGGAAAACGACTTGGGACGTCGTAGTCCATTGAGACTGGGAACACTAGACCAATGGTAGCCTGCCTGGGTGCGTTGAAGCACGTGATTTACGTGTAAGGCCTTTATTAGGCCGCAAAAGGCCATATTACAGCCTTTAGAGGCCTGTGCGCTAGTTAACAGTGTTCTAAGGCCATGGCGCCAAGGAAAACGACTTGGGACGTCGTAGTCCATTGAGACTGGGAACACTAGACCAATGGTAGCCTGCCTGGGTGCGTTGAAGCACGTGATTTACGTGTAAGGCCTTTATTAGGCCGCAAAAGGCCATATTACAGCCTTTAGAGGCCTGTGCGCTTAGTTAACAGTGTTCTAAGGCCATGGCGCCAAGGAAAACGACTTGGGACGTCGTAGTCCATTGAGACTGGGAACACTAGACCAATGGTAGCCTGCCTGGGTGCGTTGAAGCACGTGATTTACGTGTAAGGCCTTTATTAGGCCGCAAAAGGCCATATTACAGCCTTTAGAGGCCTGTGCGCTTAGTTAACAGTGTTCTAAGGCCATGGCGCCAAGGAAAACGACTTGGGACGTCGTAGTCCATTGAGACTGGGAACACTAGACCAATGGTAGCCTGCCTGGGTGCGTTGAAGCACGTGATTTACGTGTAAGGCCTTTATTAGGCCGCAAAAGGCCATATTACAGCCTTTAGAGGCCTGTGCGCTAGTTAACAGTGTTCTAAGGCCATGGCGCCAAGGAAAACGACTTGGGACGTCGTAGTCCATTGAGACTGGGAACACTAGACCAATGGTAGCCTGCCTGGGTGCGTTGAAGCACGTGATTTACGTGTAAGGCCTTTATTAGGCCGCAAAAGGCCATATTACAGCCTTTAGAGGCCTGTGCGCTAGTTAACAGTGTTCTAAGGCCATGGCGCCAAGGAAAACGACTTGGGACGTCGTAGTCCATTGAGACTGGGAACACTAGACCAATGGTAGCCTGCCTGGGTGCGTTGAAGCACGTGATTTACGTGTAAGGCCTTTATTAGGCCGCAAAAGGCCATATTACAGCCTTTAGAGGCCTGTGCGCTAGTTAACAGTGTTCTAAGGCCATGGCGCCAAGGAAAACGACTTGGGACGTCGTAGTCCATTGAGACTGGGAACACTAGACCAATGGTAGCCTGCCTGGGTGCGTTGAAGCACGTGATTTACGTGTAAGGCCTTTATTAGGCCGCAAAAGGCCATATTACAGCCTTTAGAGGCCTGTGCGCTAGTTAACAGTGTTCTAAGGCCATGGCGCCAAGGAAAACGACTTGGGACGTCGTAGTCCATTGAGACTGGGAACACTAGACCAATGGTAGCCTGCCTGGGTGCGTTGAAGCACGTGATTTACGTGTAAGGCCTTTATTAGGCCGCAAAAGGCCATATTACAGCCTTTAGAGGCCTGTGCGCTAGTTAACAGTGTTCTAAGGCCATGGCGCCAAGGAAAACGACTTGGGACGTCGTAGTCCATTGAGACTGGGAACACTAGACCAATGGTAGCCTGCCTGGGTGCGTTGAAGCACGTGATTTACGTGTAAGGCCTTTATTAGGCCGCAAAAGGCCATATTACAGCCTTTAGAGGCCTGTGCGCTAGTTAACAGTGTTCTAAGGCCATGGCGCCAAGGAAAACGACTTGGGACGTCGTAGTCCATTGAGACTGGGAACACTAGACCAATGGTAGCCTGCCTGGGTGCGTTGAAGCACGTGATTTACGTGTAAGGCCTTTATTAGGCCGCAAAAGGCCATATTACAGCCTTTAGAGGCCTGTGCGCTAGTTAACAGTGTTCTAAGGCCATGGCGCCAAGGAAAACGACTTGGGACGTCGTAGTCCATTGAGACTGGGAACACTAGACCAATGGTAGCCTGCCTGGGTGCGTTGAAGCACGTGATTTACGTGTAAGGCCTTTATTAGGCCGCAAAAGGCCATATTACAGCCTTTAGAGGCCTGTGCGCTTAGTTAACAGTGTTCTAAGGCCATGGCGCCAAGGAAAACGACTTGGGACGTCGTAGTCCATTGAGACTGGGAACACTAGACCAATGGTAGCCTGCCTGGGTGCGTTGAAGCACGTGATTTACGTGTAAGGCCTTTATTAGGCCGCAAAAGGCCATATTACAGCCTTTAGAGGCCTGTGCGCTAGTTAACAGTGTTCTAAGGCCATGGCGCCAAGGAAAACGACTTGGGACGTCGTAGTCCATTGAGACTGGGAACACTAGACCAATGGTAGCCTGCCTGGGTGCGTTGAAGCACGTGATTTACGTGTAAGGCCTTTATTAGGCCGCAAAAGGCCATATTACAGCCTTTAGAGGCCTGTGCGCTTAGTTAACAGTGTTCTAAGGCCATGGCGCCAAGGAAAACGACTTGGGACGTCGTAGTCCATTGAGACTGGGAACACTAGACCAATGGTAGCCTGCCTGGGTGCGTTGAAGCACGTGATTTACGTGTAAGGCCTTTATTAGGCCGCAAAAGGCCATATTACAGCCTTTAGAGGCCTGTGCGCTAGTTAACAGTGTTCTAAGGCCATGGCGCCAAGGAAAACGACTTGGGACGTCGTAGTCCATTGAGACTGGGAACACTAGACCAATGGTAGCCTGCCTGGGTGCGTTGAAGCACGTGATTTACGTGTAAGGCCTTTATTAGGCCGCAAAAGGCCATATTACAGCCTTTAGAGGCCTGTGCGCTTAGTTAACAGTGTTCTAAGGCCATGGCGCCAAGGAAAACGACTTGGGACGTCGTAGTCCATTGAGACTGGGAACACTAGACCAATGGTAGCCTGCCTGGGTGCGTTGAAGCACGTGATTTACGTGTAAGGCCTTTATTAGGCCGCAAAAGGCCATATTACAGCCTTTAGAGGCCTGTGCGCTAGTTAACAGTGTTCTAAGGCCATGGCGCCAAGGAAAACGACTTGGGACGTCGTAGTCCATTGAGACTGGGAACACTAGACCAATGGTAGCCTGCCTGGGTGCGTTGAAGCACGTGATTTACGTGTAAGGCCTTTATTAGGCCGCAAAAGGCCATATTACAGCCTTTAGAGGCCTGTGCGCTAGTTAACAGTGTTCTAAGGCCATGGCGCCAAGGAAAACGACTTGGGACGTCGTAGTCCATTGAGACTGGGAACACTAGACCAATGGTAGCCTGCCTGGGTGCGTTGAAGCACGTGATTTACGTGTAAGGCCTTTATTAGGCCGCAAAAGGCCATATTACAGCCTTTAGAGGCCTGTGCGCTAGTTAACAGTGTTCTAAGGCCATGGCGCCAAGGAAAACGACTTGGGACGTCGTAGTCCATTGAGACTGGGAACACTAGACCAATGGTAGCCTGCCTGGGTGCGTTGAAGCACGTGATTTACGTGTAAGGCCTTTATTAGGCCGCAAAAGGCCATATTACAGCCTTTAGAGGCCTGTGCGCTAGTTAACAGTGTTCTAAGGCCATGGCGCCAAGGAAAACGACTTGGGACGTCGTAGTCCATTGAGACTGGGAACACTAGACCAATGGTAGCCTGCCTGGGTGCGTTGAAGCACGTGATTTACGTGTAAGGCCTTTATTAGGCCGCAAAAGGCCATATTACAGCCTTTAGAGGCCTGTGCGCTTAGTTAACAGTGTTCTAAGGCCATGGCGCCAAGGAAAACGACTTGGGACGTCGTAGTCCATTGAGACTGGGAACACTAGACCAATGGTAGCCTGCCTGGGTGCGTTGAAGCACGTGATTTACGTGTAAGGCCTTTATTAGGCCGCAAAAGGCCATATTACAGCCTTTAGAGGCCTGTGCGCTAGTTAACAGTGTTCTAAGGCCATGGCGCCAAGGAAAACGACTTGGGACGTCGTAGTCCATTGAGACTGGGAACACTAGACCAATGGTAGCCTGCCTGGGTGCGTTGAAGCACGTGATTTACGTGTAAGGCCTTTATTAGGCCGCAAAAGGCCATATTACAGCCTTTAGAGGCCTGTGCGCTAGTTAACAGTGTTCTAAGGCCATGGCGCCAAGGAAAACGACTTGGGACGTCGTAGTCCATTGAGACTGGGAACACTAGACCAATGGTAGCCTGCCTGGGTGCGTTGAAGCACGTGATTTACGTGTAAGGCCTTTATTAGGCCGCAAAAGGCCATATTACAGCCTTTAGAGGCCTGTGCGCTTAGTTAACAGTGTTCTAAGGCCATGGCGCCAAGGAAAACGACTTGGGACGTCGTAGTCCATTGAGACTGGGAACACTAGACCAATGGTAGCCTGCCTGGGTGCGTTGAAGCACGTGATTTACGTGTAAGGCCTTTATTAGGCCGCAAAAGGCCATATTACAGCCTTTAGAGGCCTGTGCGCTTAGTTAACAGTGTTCTAAGGCCATGGCGCCAAGGAAAACGACTTGGGACGTCGTAGTCCATTGAGACTGGGAACACTAGACCAATGGTAGCCTGCCTGGGTGCGTTGAAGCACGTGATTTACGTGTAAGGCCTTTATTAGGCCGCAAAAGGCCATATTACAGCCTTTAGAGGCCTGTGCGCTTAGTTAACAGTGTTCTAAGGCCATGGCGCCAAGGAAAACGACTTGGGACGTCGTAGTCCATTGAGACTGGGAACACTAGACCAATGGTAGCCTGCCTGGGTGCGTTGAAGCACGTGATTTACGTGTAAGGCCTTTATTAGGCCGCAAAAGGCCATATTACAGCCTTTAGAGGCCTGTGCGCTAGTTAACAGTGTTCTAAGGCCATGGCGCCAAGGAAAACGACTTGGGACGTCGTAGTCCATTGAGACTGGGAACACTAGACCAATGGTAGCCTGCCTGGGTGCGTTGAAGCACGTGATTTACGTGTAAGGCCTTTATTAGGCCGCAAAAGGCCATATTACAGCCTTTAGAGGCCTGTGCGCTTAGTTAACAGTGTTCTAAGGCCATGGCGCCAAGGAAAACGACTTGGGACGTCGTAGTCCATTGAGACTGGGAACACTAGACCAATGGTAGCCTGCCTGGGTGCGTTGAAGCACGTGATTTACGTGTAAGGCCTTTATTAGGCCGCAAAAGGCCATATTACAGCCTTTAGAGGCCTGTGCGCTAGTTAACAGTGTTCTAAGGCCATGGCGCCAAGGAAAACGACTTGGGACGTCGTAGTCCATTGAGACTGGGAACACTAGACCAATGGTAGCCTGCCTGGGTGCGTTGAAGCACGTGATTTACGTGTAAGGCCTTTATTAGGCCGCAAAAGGCCATATTACAGCCTTTAGAGGCCTGTGCGCTAGTTAACAGTGTTCTAAGGCCATGGCGCCAAGGAAAACGACTTGGGACGTCGTAGTCCATTGAGACTGGGAACACTAGACCAATGGTAGCCTGCCTGGGTGCGTTGAAGCACGTGATTTACGTGTAAGGCCTTTATTAGGCCGCAAAAGGCCATATTACAGCCTTTAGAGGCCTGTGCGCTAGTTAACAGTGTTCTAAGGCCATGGCGCCAAGGAAAACGACTTGGGACGTCGTAGTCCATTGAGACTGGGAACACTAGACCAATGGTAGCCTGCCTGGGTGCGTTGAAGCACGTGATTTACGTGTAAGGCCTTTATTAGGCCGCAAAAGGCCATATTACAGCCTTTAGAGGCCTGTGCGCTTAGTTAACAGTGTTCTAAGGCCATGGCGCCAAGGAAAACGACTTGGGACGTCGTAGTCCATTGAGACTGGGAACACTAGACCAATGGTAGCCTGCCTGGGTGCGTTGAAGCACGTGATTTACGTGTAAGGCCTTTATTAGGCCGCAAAAGGCCATATTACAGCCTTTAGAGGCCTGTGCGCTTAGTTAACAGTGTTCTAAGGCCATGGCGCCAAGGAAAACGACTTGGGACGTCGTAGTCCATTGAGACTGGGAACACTAGACCAATGGTAGCCTGCCTGGGTGCGTTGAAGCACGTGATTTACGTGTAAGGCCTTTATTAGGCCGCAAAAGGCCATATTACAGCCTTTAGAGGCCTGTGCGCTTAGTTAACAGTGTTCTAAGGCCATGGCGCCAAGGAAAACGACTTGGGACGTCGTAGTCCATTGAGACTGGGAACACTAGACCAATGGTAGCCTGCCTGGGTGCGTTGAAGCACGTGATTTACGTGTAAGGCCTTTATTAGGCCGCAAAAGGCCATATTACAGCCTTTAGAGGCCTGTGCGCTTAGTTAACAGTGTTCTAAGGCCATGGCGCCAAGGAAAACGACTTGGGACGTCGTAGTCCATTGAGACTGGGAACACTAGACCAATGGTAGCCTGCCTGGGTGCGTTGAAGCACGTGATTTACGTGTAAGGCCTTTATTAGGCCGCAAAAGGCCATATTACAGCCTTTAGAGGCCTGTGCGCTTAGTTAACAGTGTTCTAAGGCCATGGCGCCAAGGAAAACGACTTGGGACGTCGTAGTCCATTGAGACTGGGAACACTAGACCAATGGTAGCCTGCCTGGGTGCGTTGAAGCACGTGATTTACGTGTAAGGCCTTTATTAGGCCGCAAAAGGCCATATTACAGCCTTTAGAGGCCTGTGCGCTTAGTTAACAGTGTTCTAAGGCCATGGCGCCAAGGAAAACGACTTGGGACGTCGTAGTCCATTGAGACTGGGAACACTAGACCAATGGTAGCCTGCCTGGGTGCGTTGAAGCACGTGATTTACGTGTAAGGCCTTTATTAGGCCGCAAAAGGCCATATTACAGCCTTTAGAGGCCTGTGCGCTTAGTTAACAGTGTTCTAAGGCCATGGCGCCAAGGAAAACGACTTGGGACGTCGTAGTCCATTGAGACTGGGAACACTAGACCAATGGTAGCCTGCCTGGGTGCGTTGAAGCACGTGATTTACGTGTAAGGCCTTTATTAGGCCGCAAAAGGCCATATTACAGCCTTTAGAGGCCTGTGCGCTAGTTAACAGTGTTCTAAGGCCATGGCGCCAAGGAAAACGACTTGGGACGTCGTAGTCCATTGAGACTGGGAACACTAGACCAATGGTAGCCTGCCTGGGTGCGTTGAAGCACGTGATTTACGTGTAAGGCCTTTATTAGGCCGCAAAAGGCCATATTACAGCCTTTAGAGGCCTGTGCGCTTAGTTAACAGTGTTCTAAGGCCATGGCGCCAAGGAAAACGACTTGGGACGTCGTAGTCCATTGAGACTGGGAACACTAGACCAATGGTAGCCTGCCTGGGTGCGTTGAAGCACGTGATTTACGTGTAAGGCCTTTATTAGGCCGCAAAAGGCCATATTACAGCCTTTAGAGGCCTGTGCGCTAGTTAACAGTGTTCTAAGGCCATGGCGCCAAGGAAAACGACTTGGGACGTCGTAGTCCATTGAGACTGGGAACACTAGACCAATGGTAGCCTGCCTGGGTGCGTTGAAGCACGTGATTTACGTGTAAGGCCTTTATTAGGCCGCAAAAGGCCATATTACAGCCTTTAGAGGCCTGTGCGCTAGTTAACAGTGTTCTAAGGCCATGGCGCCAAGGAAAACGACTTGGGACGTCGTAGTCCATTGAGACTGGGAACACTAGACCAATGGTAGCCTGCCTGGGTGCGTTGAAGCACGTGATTTACGTGTAAGGCCTTTATTAGGCCGCAAAAGGCCATATTACAGCCTTTAGAGGCCTGTGCGCTTAGTTAACAGTGTTCTAAGGCCATGGCGCCAAGGAAAACGACTTGGGACGTCGTAGT
This sequence comes from Hydractinia echinata, assembly GCA_030067915.1. NCBI lineage: Eukaryota > Metazoa > Cnidaria > Hydrozoa > Anthoathecata > Hydractiniidae > Hydractinia > Hydractinia echinata. The sequence continues at coordinate 19,174 of JASGCC010000470.1, read as the reverse complement.
CCATTGAGACTGGGAACACTAGACCAATGGTAGCCTGCCTGGGTGCGTTGAAGCACGTGATTTACGTGTAAGGCCTTTATTAGGCCGCAAAAGGCCATATTACAGCCTTTAGAGGCCTGTGCGCTTAGTTAACAGTGTTCTAAGGCCATGGCGCCAAGGAAAACGACTTGGGACGTCGTAGTCCATTGAGACTGGGAACACTAGACCAATGGTAGCCTGCCTGGGTGCGTTGAAGCACGTGATTTACGTGTAAGGCCTTTATTAGGCCGCAAAAGGCCATATTACAGCCTTTAGAGGCCTGTGCGCTAGTTAACAGTGTTCTAAGGCCATGGCGCCAAGGAAAACGACTTGGGACGTCGTAGTCCATTGAGACTGGGAACACTAGACCAATGGTAGCCTGCCTGGGTGCGTTGAAGCACGTGATTTACGTGTAAGGCCTTTATTAGGCCGCAAAAGGCCATATTACAGCCTTTAGAGGCCTGTGCGCTTAGTTAACAGTGTTCTAAGGCCATGGCGCCAAGGAAAACGACTTGGGACGTCGTAGTCCATTGAGACTGGGAACACTAGACCAATGGTAGCCTGCCTGGGTGCGTTGAAGCACGTGATTTACGTGTAAGGCCTTTATTAGGCCGCAAAAGGCCATATTACAGCCTTTAGAGGCCTGTGCGCTTAGTTAACAGTGTTCTAAGGCCATGGCGCCAAGGAAAACGACTTGGGACGTCGTAGTCCATTGAGACTGGGAACACTAGACCAATGGTAGCCTGCCTGGGTGCGTTGAAGCACGTGATTTACGTGTAAGGCCTTTATTAGGCCGCAAAAGGCCATATTACAGCCTTTAGAGGCCTGTGCGCTAGTTAACAGTGTTCTAAGGCCATGGCGCCAAGGAAAACGACTTGGGACGTCGTAGTCCATTGAGACTGGGAACACTAGACCAATGGTAGCCTGCCTGGGTGCGTTGAAGCACGTGATTTACGTGTAAGGCCTTTATTAGGCCGCAAAAGGCCATATTACAGCCTTTAGAGGCCTGTGCGCTAGTTAACAGTGTTCTAAGGCCATGGCGCCAAGGAAAACGACTTGGGACGTCGTAGTCCATTGAGACTGGGAACACTAGACCAATGGTAGCCTGCCTGGGTGCGTTGAAGCACGTGATTTACGTGTAAGGCCTTTATTAGGCCGCAAAAGGCCATATTACAGCCTTTAGAGGCCTGTGCGCTTAGTTAACAGTGTTCTAAGGCCATGGCGCCAAGGAAAACGACTTGGGACGTCGTAGTCCATTGAGACTGGGAACACTAGACCAATGGTAGCCTGCCTGGGTGCGTTGAAGCACGTGATTTACGTGTAAGGCCTTTATTAGGCCGCAAAAGGCCATATTACAGCCTTTAGAGGCCTGTGCGCTAGTTAACAGTGTTCTAAGGCCATGGCGCCAAGGAAAACGACTTGGGACGTCGTAGTCCATTGAGACTGGGAACACTAGACCAATGGTAGCCTGCCTGGGTGCGTTGAAGCACGTGATTTACGTGTAAGGCCTTTATTAGGCCGCAAAAGGCCATATTACAGCCTTTAGAGGCCTGTGCGCTTAGTTAACAGTGTTCTAAGGCCATGGCGCCAAGGAAAACGACTTGGGACGTCGTAGTCCATTGAGACTGGGAACACTAGACCAATGGTAGCCTGCCTGGGTGCGTTGAAGCACGTGATTTACGTGTAAGGCCTTTATTAGGCCGCAAAAGGCCATATTACAGCCTTTAGAGGCCTGTGCGCTAGTTAACAGTGTTCTAAGGCCATGGCGCCAAGGAAAACGACTTGGGACGTCGTAGTCCATTGAGACTGGGAACACTAGACCAATGGTAGCCTGCCTGGGTGCGTTGAAGCACGTGATTTACGTGTAAGGCCTTTATTAGGCCGCAAAAGGCCATATTACAGCCTTTAGAGGCCTGTGCGCTTAGTTAACAGTGTTCTAAGGCCATGGCGCCAAGGAAAACGACTTGGGACGTCGTAGTCCATTGAGACTGGGAACACTAGACCAATGGTAGCCTGCCTGGGTGCGTTGAAGCACGTGATTTACGTGTAAGGCCTTTATTAGGCCGCAAAAGGCCATATTACAGCCTTTAGAGGCCTGTGCGTAGTTAACAGTGTTCTAAGGCCATGGCGCCAAGGAAAACGACTTGGGACGTCGTAGTCCATTGAGACTGGGAACACTAGACCAATGGTAGCCTGCCTGGGTGCGTTGAAGCACGTGATTTACGTGTAAGGCCTTTATTAGGCCGCAAAAGGCCATATTACAGCCTTTAGAGGCCTGTGCGCTTAGTTAACAGTGTTCTAAGGCCATGGCGCCAAGGAAAACGACTTGGGACGTCGTAGTCCATTGAGACTGGGAACACTAGACCAATGGTAGCCTGCCTGGGTGCGTTGAAGCACGTGATTTACGTGTAAGGCCTTTATTAGGCCGCAAAAGGCCATATTACAGCCTTTAGAGGCCTGTGCGCTTAGTTAACAGTGTTCTAAGGCCATGGCGCCAAGGAAAACGACTTGGGACGTCGTAGTCCATTGAGACTGGGAACACTAGACCAATGGTAGCCTGCCTGGGTGCGTTGAAGCACGTGATTTACGTGTAAGGCCTTTATTAGGCCAAAAGGCCATATTACAGCCTTTAGAGGCCTGTGCGCTTAGTTAACAGTGTTCTAAGGCCATGGCGCCAAGGAAAACGACTTGGGACGTCGTAGTCCATTGAGACTGGGAACACTAGACCAATGGTAGCCTGCCTGGGTGCGTTGAAGCACGTGATTTACGTGTAAGGCCTTTATTAGGCCGCAAAAGGCCATATTACAGCCTTTAGAGGCCTGTGCGCTTAGTTAACAGTGTTCTAAGGCCATGGCGCCAAGGAAAACGACTTGGGACGTCGTAGTCCATTGAGACTGGGAACACTAGACCAATGGTAGCCTGCCTGGGTGCGTTGAAGCACGTGATTTACGTGTAAGGCCTTTATTAGGCCGCAAAAGGCCATATTACAGCCTTTAGAGGCCTGTGCGCTAGTTAACAGTGTTCTAAGGCCATGGCGCCAAGGAAAACGACTTGGGACGTCGTAGTCCATTGAGACTGGGAACACTAGACCAATGGTAGCCTGCCTGGGTGCGTTGAAGCACGTGATTTACGTGTAAGGCCTTTATTAGGCCGCAAAAGGCCATATTACAGCCTTTAGAGGCCTGTGCGCTTAGTTAACAGTGTTCTAAGGCCATGGCGCCAAGGAAAACGACTTGGGACGTCGTAGTCCATTGAGACTGGGAACACTAGACCAATGGTAGCCTGCCTGGGTGCGTTGAAGCACGTGATTTACGTGTAAGGCCTTTATTAGGCCGCAAAAGGCCATATTACAGCCTTTAGAGGCCTGTGCGCTAGTTAACAGTGTTCTAAGGCCATGGCGCCAAGGAAAACGACTTGGGACGTCGTAGTCCATTGAGACTGGGAACACTAGACCAATGGTAGCCTGCCTGGGTGCGTTGAAGCACGTGATTTACGTGTAAGGCCTTTATTAGGCCGCAAAAGGCCATATTACAGCCTTTAGAGGCCTGTGCGCTAGTTAACAGTGTTCTAAGGCCATGGCGCCAAGGAAAACGACTTGGGACGTCGTAGTCCATTGAGACTGGGAACACTAGACCAATGGTAGCCTGCCTGGGTGCGTTGAAGCACGTGATTTACGTGTAAGGCCTTTATTAGGCCGCAAAAGGCCATATTACAGCCTTTAGAGGCCTGTGCGCTTAGTTAACAGTGTTCTAAGGCCATGGCGCCAAGGAAAACGACTTGGGACGTCGTAGTCCATTGAGACTGGGAACACTAGACCAATGGTAGCCTGCCTGGGTGCGTTGAAGCACGTGATTTACGTGTAAGGCCTTTATTAGGCCGCAAAAGGCCATATTACAGCCTTTAGAGGCCTGTGCGCTTAGTTAACAGTGTTCTAAGGCCATGGCGCCAAGGAAAACGACTTGGGACGTCGTAGTCCATTGAGACTGGGAACACTAGACCAATGGTAGCCTGCCTGGGTGCGTTGAAGCACGTGATTTACGTGTAAGGCCTTTATTAGGCCGCAAAAGGCCATATTACAGCCTTTAGAGGCCTGTGCGCTTAGTTAACAGTGTTCTAAGGCCATGGCGCCAAGGAAAACGACTTGGGACGTCGTAGTCCATTGAGACTGGGAACACTAGACCAATGGTAGCCTGCCTGGGTGCGTTGAAGCACGTGATTTACGTGTAAGGCCTTTATTAGGCCGCAAAAGGCCATATTACAGCCTTTAGAGGCCTGTGCGCTTAGTTAACAGTGTTCTAAGGCCATGGCGCCAAGGAAAACGACTTGGGACGTCGTAGTCCATTGAGACTGGGAACACTAGACCAATGGTAGCCTGCCTGGGTGCGTTGAAGCACGTGATTTACGTGTAAGGCCTTTATTAGGCCGCAAAAGGCCATATTACAGCCTTTAGAGGCCTGTGCGCTAGTTAACAGTGTTCTAAGGCCATGGCGCCAAGGAAAACGACTTGGGACGTCGTAGTCCATTGAGACTGGGAACACTAGACCAATGGTAGCCTGCCTGGGTGCGTTGAAGCACGTGATTTACGTGTAAGGCCTTTATTAGGCCGCAAAAGGCCATATTACAGCCTTTAGAGGCCTGTGCGCTTAGTTAACAGTGTTCTAAGGCCATGGCGCCAAGGAAAACGACTTGGGACGTCGTAGTCCATTGAGACTGGGAACACTAGACCAATGGTAGCCTGCCTGGGTGCGTTGAAGCACGTGATTTACGTGTAAGGCCTTTATTAGGCCGCAAAAGGCCATATTACAGCCTTTAGAGGCCTGTGCGCTAGTTAACAGTGTTCTAAGGCCATGGCGCCAAGGAAAACGACTTGGGACGTCGTAGTCCATTGAGACTGGGAACACTAGACCAATGGTAGCCTGCCTGGGTGCGTTGAAGCACGTGATTTACGTGTAAGGCCTTTATTAGGCCGCAAAAGGCCATATTACAGCCTTTAGAGGCCTGTGCGCTTAGTTAACAGTGTTCTAAGGCCATGGCGCCAAGGAAAACGACTTGGGACGTCGTAGTCCATTGAGACTGGGAACACTAGACCAATGGTAGCCTGCCTGGGTGCGTTGAAGCACGTGATTTACGTGTAAGGCCTTTATTAGGCCGCAAAAGGCCATATTACAGCCTTTAGAGGCCTGTGCGCTTAGTTAACAGTGTTCTAAGGCCATGGCGCCAAGGAAAACGACTTGGGACGTCGTAGTCCATTGAGACTGGGAACACTAGACCAATGGTAGCCTGCCTGGGTGCGTTGAAGCACGTGATTTACGTGTAAGGCCTTTATTAGGCCGCAAAAGGCCATATTACAGCCTTTAGAGGCCTGTGCGCTTAGTTAACAGTGTTCTAAGGCCATGGCGCCAAGGAAAACGACTTGGGACGTCGTAGTCCATTGAGACTGGGAACACTAGACCAATGGTAGCCTGCCTGGGTGCGTTGAAGCACGTGATTTACGTGTAAGGCCTTTATTAGGCCGCAAAAGGCCATATTACAGCCTTTAGAGGCCTGTGCGCTTAGTTAACAGTGTTCTAAGGCCATGGCGCCAAGGAAAACGACTTGGGACGTCGTAGTCCATTGAGACTGGGAACACTAGACCAATGGTAGCCTGCCTGGGTGCGTTGAAGCACGTGATTTACGTGTAAGGCCTTTATTAGGCCGCAAAAGGCCATATTACAGCCTTTAGAGGCCTGTGCGCTTAGTTAACAGTGTTCTAAGGCCATGGCGCCAAGGAAAACGACTTGGGACGTCGTAGTCCATTGAGACTGGGAACACTAGACCAATGGTAGCCTGCCTGGGTGCGTTGAAGCACGTGATTTACGTGTAAGGCCTTTATTAGGCCGCAAAAGGCCATATTACAGCCTTTAGAGGCCTGTGCGCTTAGTTAACAGTGTTCTAAGGCCATGGCGCCAAGGAAAACGACTTGGGACGTCGTAGTCCATTGAGACTGGGAACACTAGACCAATGGTAGCCTGCCTGGGTGCGTTGAAGCACGTGATTTACGTGTAAGGCCTTTATTAGGCCGCAAAAGGCCATATTACAGCCTTTAGAGGCCTGTGCGCTTAGTTAACAGTGTTCTAAGGCCATGGCGCCAAGGAAAACGACTTGGGACGTCGTAGTCCATTGAGACTGGGAACACTAGACCAATGGTAGCCTGCCTGGGTGCGTTGAAGCACGTGATTTACGTGTAAGGCCTTTATTAGGCCGCAAAAGGCCATATTACAGCCTTTAGAGGCCTGTGCGCTAGTTAACAGTGTTCTAAGGCCATGGCGCCAAGGAAAACGACTTGGGACGTCGTAGTCCATTGAGACTGGGAACACTAGACCAATGGTAGCCTGCCTGGGTGCGTTGAAGCACGTGATTTACGTGTAAGGCCTTTATTAGGCCGCAAAAGGCCATATTACAGCCTTTAGAGGCCTGTGCGCTTAGTTAACAGTGTTCTAAGGCCATGGCGCCAAGGAAAACGACTTGGGACGTCGTAGTCCATTGAGACTGGGAACACTAGACCAATGGTAGCCTGCCTGGGTGCGTTGAAGCACGTGATTTACGTGTAAGGCCTTTATTAGGCCGCAAAAGGCCATATTACAGCCTTTAGAGGCCTGTGCGCTTAGTTAACAGTGTTCTAAGGCCATGGCGCCAAGGAAAACGACTTGGGACGTCGTAGTCCATTGAGACTGGGAACACTAGACCAATGGTAGCCTGCCTGGGTGCGTTGAAGCACGTGATTTACGTGTAAGGCCTTTATTAGGCCGCAAAAGGCCATATTACAGCCTTTAGAGGCCTGTGCGCTAGTTAACAGTGTTCTAAGGCCATGGCGCCAAGGAAAACGACTTGGGACGTCGTAGTCCATTGAGACTGGGAACACTAGACCAATGGTAGCCTGCCTGGGTGCGTTGAAGCACGTGATTTACGTGTAAGGCCTTTATTAGGCCGCAAAAGGCCATATTACAGCCTTTAGAGGCCTGTGCGCTTAGTTAACAGTGTTCTAAGGCCATGGCGCCAAGGAAAACGACTTGGGACGTCGTAGTCCATTGAGACTGGGAACACTAGACCAATGGTAGCCTGCCTGGGTGCGTTGAAGCACGTGATTTACGTGTAAGGCCTTTATTAGGCCGCAAAAGGCCATATTACAGCCTTTAGAGGCCTGTGCGCTTAGTTAACAGTGTTCTAAGGCCATGGCGCCAAGGAAAACGACTTGGGACGTCGTAGTCCATTGAGACTGGGAACACTAGACCAATGGTAGCCTGCCTGGGTGCGTTGAAGCACGTGATTTACGTGTAAGGCCTTTATTAGGCCGCAAAAGGCCATATTACAGCCTTTAGAGGCCTGTGCGCTTAGTTAACAGTGTTCTAAGGCCATGGCGCCAAGGAAAACGACTTGGGACGTCGTAGTCCATTGAGACTGGGAACACTAGACCAATGGTAGCCTGCCTGGGTGCGTTGAAGCACGTGATTTACGTGTAAGGCCTTTATTAGGCCGCAAAAGGCCATATTACAGCCTTTAGAGGCCTGTGCGCTTAGTTAACAGTGTTCTAAGGCCATGGCGCCAAGGAAAACGACTTGGGACGTCGTAGTCCATTGAGACTGGGAACACTAGACCAATGGTAGCCTGCCTGGGTGCGTTGAAGCACGTGATTTACGTGTAAGGCCTTTATTAGGCCGCAAAAGGCCATATTACAGCCTTTAGAGGCCTGTGCGCTTAGTTAACAGTGTTCTAAGGCCATGGCGCCAAGGAAAACGACTTGGGACGTCGTAGTCCATTGAGACTGGGAACACTAGACCAATGGTAGCCTGCCTGGGTGCGTTGAAGCACGTGATTTACGTGTAAGGCCTTTATTAGGCCGCAAAAGGCCATATTACAGCCTTTAGAGGCCTGTGCGCTTAGTTAACAGTGTTCTAAGGCCATGGCGCCAAGGAAAACGACTTGGGACGTCGTAGTCCATTGAGACTGGGAACACTAGACCAATGGTAGCCTGCCTGGGTGCGTTGAAGCACGTGATTTACGTGTAAGGCCTTTATTAGGCCGCAAAAGGCCATATTACAGCCTTTAGAGGCCTGTGCGCTTAGTTAACAGTGTTCTAAGGCCATGGCGCCAAGGAAAACGACTTGGGACGTCGTAGTCCATTGAGACTGGGAACACTAGACCAATGGTAGCCTGCCTGGGTGCGTTGAAGCACGTGATTTACGTGTAAGGCCTTTATTAGGCCGCAAAAGGCCATATTACAGCCTTTAGAGGCCTGTGCGCTAGTTAACAGTGTTCTAAGGCCATGGCGCCAAGGAAAACGACTTGGGACGTCGTAGTCCATTGAGACTGGGAACACTAGACCAATGGTAGCCTGCCTGGGTGCGTTGAAGCACGTGATTTACGTGTAAGGCCTTTATTAGGCCGCAAAAGGCCATATTACAGCCTTTAGAGGCCTGTGCGCTTAGTTAACAGTGTTCTAAGGCCATGGCGCCAAGGAAAACGACTTGGGACGTCGTAGTCCATTGAGACTGGGAACACTAGACCAATGGTAGCCTGCCTGGGTGCGTTGAAGCACGTGATTTACGTGTAAGGCCTTTATTAGGCCGCAAAAGGCCATATTACAGCCTTTAGAGGCCTGTGCGCTTAGTTAACAGTGTTCTAAGGCCATGGCGCCAAGGAAAACGACTTGGGACGTCGTAGTCCATTGAGACTGGGAACACTAGACCAATGGTAGCCTGCCTGGGTGCGTTGAAGCACGTGATTTACGTGTAAGGCCTTTATTAGGCCGCAAAAGGCCATATTACAGCCTTTAGAGGCCTGTGCGCTTAGTTAACAGTGTTCTAAGGCCATGGCGCCAAGGAAAACGACTTGGGACGTCGTAGTCCATTGAGACTGGGAACACTAGACCAATGGTAGCCTGCCTGGGTGCGTTGAAGCACGTGATTTACGTGTAAGGCCTTTATTAGGCCGCAAAAGGCCATATTACAGCCTTTAGAGGCCTGTGCGCTTAGTTAACAGTGTTCTAAGGCCATGGCGCCAAGGAAAACGACTTGGGACGTCGTAGTCCATTGAGACTGGGAACACTAGACCAATGGTAGCCTGCCTGGGTGCGTTGAAGCACGTGATTTACGTGTAAGGCCTTTATTAGGCCGCAAAAGGCCATATTACAGCCTTTAGAGGCCTGTGCGCTTAGTTAACAGTGTTCTAAGGCCATGGCGCCAAGGAAAACGACTTGGGACGTCGTAGTCCATTGAGACTGGGAACACTAGACCAATGGTAGCCTGCCTGGGTGCGTTGAAGCACGTGATTTACGTGTAAGGCCTTTATTAGGCCGCAAAAGGCCATATTACAGCCTTTAGAGGCCTGTGCGCTTAGTTAACAGTGTTCTAAGGCCATGGCGCCAAGGAAAACGACTTGGGACGTCGTAGTCCATTGAGACTGGGAACACTAGACCAATGGTAGCCTGCCTGGGTGCGTTGAAGCACGTGATTTACGTGTAAGGCCTTTATTAGGCCGCAAAAGGCCATATTACAGCCTTTAGAGGCCTGTGCGCTTAGTTAACAGTGTTCTAAGGCCATGGCGCCAAGGAAAACGACTTGGGACGTCGTAGTCCATTGAGACTGGGAACACTAGACCAATGGTAGCCTGCCTGGGTGCGTTGAAGCACGTGATTTACGTGTAAGGCCTTTATTAGGCCGCAAAAGGCCATATTACAGCCTTTAGAGGCCTGTGCGCTTAGTTAACAGTGTTCTAAGGCCATGGCGCCAAGGAAAACGACTTGGGACGTCGTAGTCCATTGAGACTGGGAACACTAGACCAATGGTAGCCTGCCTGGGTGCGTTGAAGCACGTGATTTACGTGTAAGGCCTTTATTAGGCCGCAAAAGGCCATATTACAGCCTTTAGAGGCCTGTGCGCTTAGTTAACAGTGTTCTAAGGCCATGGCGCCAAGGAAAACGACTTGGGACGTCGTAGTCCATTGAGACTGGGAACACTAGACCAATGGTAGCCTGCCTGGGTGCGTTGAAGCACGTGATTTACGTGTAAGGCCTTTATTAGGCCGCAAAAGGCCATATTACAGCCTTTAGAGGCCTGTGCGCTTAGTTAACAGTGTTCTAAGGCCATGGCGCCAAGGAAAACGACTTGGGACGTCGTAGTCCATTGAGACTGGGAACACTAGACCAATGGTAGCCTGCCTGGGTGCGTTGAAGCACGTGATTTACGTGTAAGGCCTTTATTAGGCCGCAAAAGGCCATATTACAGCCTTTAGAGGCCTGTGCGCTTAGTTAACAGTGTTCTAAGGCCATGGCGCCAAGGAAAACGACTTGGGACGTCGTAGTCCATTGAGACTGGGAACACTAGACCAATGGTAGCCTGCCTGGGTGCGTTGAAGCACGTGATTTACGTGTAAGGCCTTTATTAGGCCGCAAAAGGCCATATTACAGCCTTTAGAGGCCTGTGCGCTTAGTTAACAGTGTTCTAAGGCCATGGCGCCAAGGAAAACGACTTGGGACGTCGTAGTCCATTGAGACTGGGAACACTAGACCAATGGTAGCCTGCCTGGGTGCGTTGAAGCACGTGATTTACGTGTAAGGCCTTTATTAGGCCGCAAAAGGCCATATTACAGCCTTTAGAGGCCTGTGCGCTTAGTTAACAGTGTTCTAAGGCCATGGCGCCAAGGAAAACGACTTGGGACGTCGTAGTCCATTGAGACTGGGAACACTAGACCAATGGTAGCCTGCCTGGGTGCGTTGAAGCACGTGATTTACGTGTAAGGCCTTTATTAGGCCGCAAAAGGCCATATTACAGCCTTTAGAGGCCTGTGCGCTTAGTTAACAGTGTTCTAAGGCCATGGCGCCAAGGAAAACGACTTGGGACGTCGTAGTCCATTGAGACTGGGAACACTAGACCAATGGTAGCCTGCCTGGGTGCGTTGAAGCACGTGATTTACGTGTAAGGCCTTTATTAGGCCGCAAAAGGCCATATTACAGCCTTTAGAGGCCTGTGCGCTTAGTTAACAGTGTTCTAAGGCCATGGCGCCAAGGAAAACGACTTGGGACGTCGTAGTCCATTGAGACTGGGAACACTAGACCAATGGTAGCCTGCCTGGGTGCGTTGAAGCACGTGATTTACGTGTAAGGCCTTTATTAGGCCGCAAAAGGCCATATTACAGCCTTTAGAGGCCTGTGCGCTTAGTTAACAGTGTTCTAAGGCCATGGCGCCAAGGAAAACGACTTGGGACGTCGTAGTCCATTGAGACTGGGAACACTAGACCAATGGTAGCCTGCCTGGGTGCGTTGAAGCACGTGATTTACGTGTAAGGCCTTTATTAGGCCGCAAAAGGCCATATTACAGCCTTTAGAGGCCTGTGCGCTTAGTTAACAGTGTTCTAAGGCCATGGCGCCAAGGAAAACGACTTGGGACGTCGTAGTCCATTGAGACTGGGAACACTAGACCAATGGTAGCCTGCCTGGGTGCGTTGAAGCACGTGATTTACGTGTAAGGCCTTTATTAGGCCGCAAAAGGCCATATTACAGCCTTTAGAGGCCTGTGCGCTAGTTAACAGTGTTCTAAGGCCATGGCGCCAAGGAAAACGACTTGGGACGTCGTAGTCCATTGAGACTGGGAACACTAGACCAATGGTAGCCTGCCTGGGTGCGTTGAAGCACGTGATTTACGTGTAAGGCCTTTATTAGGCCGCAAAAGGCCATATTACAGCCTTTAGAGGCCTGTGCGCTTAGTTAACAGTGTTCTAAGGCCATGGCGCCAAGGAAAACGACTTGGGACGTCGTAGTCCATTGAGACTGGGAACACTAGACCAATGGTAGCCTGCCTGGGTGCGTTGAAGCACGTGATTTACGTGTAAGGCCTTTATTAGGCCGCAAAAGGCCATATTACAGCCTTTAGAGGCCTGTGCGCTTAGTTAACAGTGTTCTAAGGCCATGGCGCCAAGGAAAACGACTTGGGACGTCGTAGTCCATTGAGACTGGGAACACTAGACCAATGGTAGCCTGCCTGGGTGCGTTGAAGCACGTGATTTACGTGTAAGGCCTTTATTAGGCCGCAAAAGGCCATATTACAGCCTTTAGAGGCCTGTGCGCTTAGTTAACAGTGTTCTAAGGCCATGGCGCCAAGGAAAACGACTTGGGACGTCGTAGTCCATTGAGACTGGGAACACTAGACCAATGGTAGCCTGCCTGGGTGCGTTGAAGCACGTGATTTACGTGTAAGGCCTTTATTAGGCCGCAAAAGGCCATATTACAGCCTTTAGAGGCCTGTGGCTTAGTTAACAGTGTTCTAAGGCCATGGCGCCAAGGAAAACGACTTGGGACGTCGTAGTCCATTGAGACTGGGAACACTAGACCAATGGTAGCCTGCCTGGGTGCGTTGAAGCACGTGATTTACGTGTAAGGCCTTTATTAGGCCGCAAAAGGCCATATTACAGCCTTTAGAGGCCTGTGCGCTTAGTTAACAGTGTTCTAAGGCCATGGCGCCAAGGAAAACGACTTGGGACGTCGTAGTCCATTGAGACTGGGAACACTAGACCAATGGTAGCCTGCCTGGGTGCGTTGAAGCACGTGATTTACGTGTAAGGCCTTTATTAGGCCGCAAAAGGCCATATTACAGCCTTTAGAGGCCTGTGCGCTTAGTTAACAGTGTTCTAAGGCCATGGCGCCAAGGAAAACGACTTGGGACGTCGTAGTCCATTGAGACTGGGAACACTAGACCAATGGTAGCCTGCCTGGGTGCGTTGAAGCACGTGATTTACGTGTAAGGCCTTTATTAGGCCGCAAAAGGCCATATTACAGCCTTTAGAGGCCTGTGCGCTTAGTTAACAGTGTTCTAAGGCCATGGCGCCAAGGAAAACGACTTGGGACGTCGTAGTCCATTGAGACTGGGAACACTAGACCAATGGTAGCCTGCCTGGGTGCGTTGAAGCACGTGATTTACGTGTAAGGCCTTTATTAGGCCGCAAAAGGCCATATTACAGCCTTTAGAGGCCTGTGCGCTTAGTTAACAGTGTTCTAAGGCCATGGCGCCAAGGAAAACGACTTGGGACGTCGTAGTCCATTGAGACTGGGAACACTAGACCAATGGTAGCCTGCCTGGGTGCGTTGAAGCACGTGATTTACGTGTAAGGCCTTTATTAGGCCGCAAAAGGCCATATTACAGCCTTTAGAGGCCTGTGCGCTTAGTTAACAGTGTTCTAAGGCCATGGCGCCAAGGAAAACGACTTGGGACGTCGTAGTCCATTGAGACTGGGAACACTAGACCAATGGTAGCCTGCCTGGGTGCGTTGAAGCACGTGATTTACGTGTAAGGCCTTTATTAGGCCGCAAAAGGCCATATTACAGCCTTTAGAGGCCTGTGCGCTAGTTAACAGTGTTCTAAGGCCATGGCGCCAAGGAAAACGACTTGGGACGTCGTAGTCCATTGAGACTGGGAACACTAGACCAATGGTAGCCTGCCTGGGTGCGTTGAAGCACGTGATTTACGTGTAAGGCCTTTATTAGGCCGCAAAAGGCCATATTACAGCCTTTAGAGGCCTGTGCGCTTAGTTAACAGTGTTCTAAGGCCATGGCGCCAAGGAAAACGACTTGGGACGTCGTAGTCCATTGAGACTGGGAACACTAGACCAATGGTAGCCTGCCTGGGTGCGTTGAAGCACGTGATTTACGTGTAAGGCCTTTATTAGGCCGCAAAAGGCCATATTACAGCCTTTAGAGGCCTGTGCGCTAGTTAACAGTGTTCTAAGGCCATGGCGCCAAGGAAAACGACTTGGGACGTCGTAGTCCATTGAGACTGGGAACACTAGACCAATGGTAGCCTGCCTGGGTGCGTTGAAGCACGTGATTTACGTGTAAGGCCTTTATTAGGCCGCAAAAGGCCATATTACAGCCTTTAGAGGCCTGTGCGCTTAGTTAACAGTGTTCTAAGGCCATGGCGCCAAGGAAAACGACTTGGGACGTCGTAGTCCATTGAGACTGGGAACACTAGACCAATGGTAGCCTGCCTGGGTGCGTTGAAGCACGTGATTTACGTGTAAGGCCTTTATTAGGCCGCAAAAGGCCATATTACAGCCTTTAGAGGCCTGTGCGCTAGTTAACAGTGTTCTAAGGCCATGGCGCCAAGGAAAACGACTTGGGACGTCGTAGTCCATTGAGACTGGGAACACTAGACCAATGGTAGCCTGCCTGGGTGCGTTGAAGCACGTGATTTACGTGTAAGGCCTTTATTAGGCCGCAAAAGGCCATATTACAGCCTTTAGAGGCCTGTGCGCTTAGTTAACAGTGTTCTAAGGCCATGGCGCCAAGGAAAACGACTTGGGACGTCGTAGTCCATTGAGACTGGGAACACTAGACCAATGGTAGCCTGCCTGGGTGCGTTGAAGCACGTGATTTACGTGTAAGGCCTTTATTAGGCCGCAAAAGGCCATATTACAGCCTTTAGAGGCCTGTGCGCTTAGTTAACAGTGTTCTAAGGCCATGGCGCCAAGGAAAACGACTTGGGACGTCGTAGTCCATTGAGACTGGGAACACTAGACCAATGGTAGCCTGCCTGGGTGCGTTGAAGCACGTGATTTACGTGTAAGGCCTTTATTAGGCCGCAAAAGGCCATATTACAGCCTTTAGAGGCCTGTGCGCTTAGTTAACAGTGTTCTAAGGCCATGGCGCCAAGGAAAACGACTTGGGACGTCGTAGTCCATTGAGACTGGGAACACTAGACCAATGGTAGCCTGCCTGGGTGCGTTGAAGCACGTGATTTACGTGTAAGGCCTTTATTAGGCCGCAAAAGGCCATATTACAGCCTTTAGAGGCCTGTGCGCTTAGTTAACAGTGTTCTAAGGCCATGGCGCCAAGGAAAACGACTTGGGACGTCGTAGTCCATTGAGACTGGGAACACTAGACCAATGGTAGCCTGCCTGGGTGCGTTGAAGCACGTGATTTACGTGTAAGGCCTTTATTAGGCCGCAAAAGGCCATATTACAGCCTTTAGAGGCCTGTGCGCTTAGTTAACAGTGTTCTAAGGCCATGGCGCCAAGGAAAACGACTTGGGACGTCGTAGTCCATTGAGACTGGGAACACTAGACCAATGGTAGCCTGCCTGGGTGCGTTGAAGCACGTGATTTACGTGTAAGGCCTTTATTAGGCCGCAAAAGGCCATATTACAGCCTTTAGAGGCCTGTGCGCTAGTTAACAGTGTTCTAAGGCCATGGCGCCAAGGAAAACGACTTGGGACGTCGTAGTCCATTGAGACTGGGAACACTAGACCAATGGTAGCCTGCCTGGGTGCGTTGAAGCACGTGATTTACGTGTAAGGCCTTTATTAGGCCGCAAAAGGCCATATTACAGCCTTTAGAGGCCTGTGCGCTTAGTTAACAGTGTTCTAAGGCCATGGCGCCAAGGAAAACGACTTGGGACGTCGTAGTCCATTGAGACTGGGAACACTAGACCAATGGTAGCCTGCCTGGGTGCGTTGAAGCACGTGATTTACGTGTAAGGCCTTTATTAGGCCGCAAAAGGCCATATTACAGCCTTTAGAGGCCTGTGCGCTAGTTAACAGTGTTCTAAGGCCATGGCGCCAAGGAAAACGACTTGGGACGTCGTAGTCCATTGAGACTGGGAACACTAGACCAATGGTAGCCTGCCTGGGTGCGTTGAAGCACGTGATTTACGTGTAAGGCCTTTATTAGGCCGCAAAAGGCCATATTACAGCCTTTAGAGGCCTGTGCGCTAGTTAACAGTGTTCTAAGGCCATGGCGCCAAGGAAAACGACTTGGGACGTCGTAGTCCATTGAGACTGGGAACACTAGACCAATGGTAGCCTGCCTGGGTGCGTTGAAGCACGTGATTTACGTGTAAGGCCTTTATTAGGCCGCAAAAGGCCATATTACAGCCTTTAGAGGCCTGTGCGCTAGTTAACAGTGTTCTAAGGCCATGGCGCCAAGGAAAACGACTTGGGACGTCGTAGTCCATTGAGACTGGGAACACTAGACCAATGGTAGCCTGCCTGGGTGCGTTGAAGCACGTGATTTACGTGTAAGGCCTTTATTAGGCCGCAAAAGGCCATATTACAGCCTTTAGAGGCCTGTGCGCTTAGTTAACAGTGTTCTAAGGCCATGGCGCCAAGGAAAACGACTTGGGACGTCGTAGTCCATTGAGACTGGGAACACTAGACCAATGGTAGCCTGCCTGGGTGCGTTGAAGCACGTGATTTACGTGTAAGGCCTTTATTAGGCCGCAAAAGGCCATATTACAGCCTTTAGAGGCCTGTGCGCTAGTTAACAGTGTTCTAAGGCCATGGCGCCAAGGAAAACGACTTGGGACGTCGTAGTCCATTGAGACTGGGAACACTAGACCAATGGTAGCCTGCCTGGGTGCGTTGAAGCACGTGATTTACGTGTAAGGCCTTTATTAGGCCGCAAAAGGCCATATTACAGCCTTTAGAGGCCTGTGCGCTAGTTAACAGTGTTCTAAGGCCATGGCGCCAAGGAAAACGACTTGGGACGTCGTAGTCCATTGAGACTGGGAACACTAGACCAATGGTAGCCTGCCTGGGTGCGTTGAAGCACGTGATTTACGTGTAAGGCCTTTATTAGGCCGCAAAAGGCCATATTACAGCCTTTAGAGGCCTGTGCGCTAGTTAACAGTGTTCTAAGGCCATGGCGCCAAGGAAAACGACTTGGGACGTCGTAGTCCATTGAGACTGGGAACACTAGACCAATGGTAGCCTGCCTGGGTGCGTTGAAGCACGTGATTTACGTGTAAGGCCTTTATTAGGCTGCAAAAGGCCATATTACAGCCTTTAGAGGCCTGTGCGTAGTTAACAGTGTTCTAAGGCCATGGCGCCAAGGAAAACGACTTGGGACGTCGTAGTCCATTGAGACTGGGAACACTAGACCAATGGTAGCCTGCCTGGGTGCGTTGAAGCACGTGATTTACGTGTAAGGCCTTTATTAGGCCGCAAAAGGCCATATTACAGCCTTTAGAGGCCTGTGCACTAGTTAACAGTGTTCTAAGGCCATGGCGCCAAGGAAAACGACTTGGGACGTCGTAGTCCATTGAGACTGGGAACACTAGACCAATGGTAGCCTGCCTGGGTGCGTTGAAGCACGTGATTTACGTGTAAGGCCTTTATTAGGCCGCAAAAGGCCATATTACAGCCTTTAGAGGCCTGTGCGCTAGTTAACAGTGTTCTAAGGCCATGGCGCCAAGGAAAACGACTTGGGACGTCGTAGTCCATTGAGACTGGGAACACTAGACCAATGGTAGCCTGCCTGGGTGCGTTGAAGCACGTGATTTACGTGTAAGGCCTTTATTAGGCCGCAAAAGGCCATATTACAGCCTTTAGAGGCCTGTGCGCTTAGTTAACAGTGTTCTAAGGCCATGGCGCCAAGGAAAACGACTTGGGACGTCGTAGTCCATTGAGACTGGGAACACTAGACCAATGGTAGCCTGCCTGGGTGCGTTGAAGCACGTGATTTACGTGTAAGGCCTTTATTAGGCCGCAAAAGGCCATATTACAGCCTTTAGAGGCCTGTGCGCTAGTTAACAGTGTTCTAAGGCCATGGCGCCAAGGAAAACGACTTGGGACGTCGTAGTCCATTGAGACTGGGAACACTAGACCAATGGTAGCCTGCCTGGGTGCGTTGAAGCACGTGATTTACGTGTAAGGCCTTTATTAGGCTGCAAAAGGCCATATTACAGCCTTTAGCGGCCTGTGCGTAGTTAACAGTGTTCTAAGGCCATGGCGCCAAGGAAAACGACTTGGGACGTCGTAGTCCATTGAGACTGGGAACACTAGACCAATGGTAGCCTGCCTGGGTGCGTTGAAGCACGTGATTTACGTGTAAGGCCTTTATTAGGCCGCAAAAGGCCATATTACAGCCTTTAGAGGCCTGTGCGCTAGTTAACAGTGTTCTAAGGCCATGGCGCCAAGGAAAACGACTTGGGACGTCGTAGTCCATTGAGACTGGGAACACTAGACCAATGGTAGCCTGCCTGGGTGCGTTGAAGCACGTGATTTACGTGTAAGGCCTTTATTAGGCCGCAAAAGGCCATATTACAGCCTTTAGAGGCCTGTGCGCTAGTTAACAGTGTTCTAAGGCCATGGCGCCAAGGAAAACGACTTGGGACGTCGTAGTCCATTGAGACTGGGAACACTAGACCAATGGTAGCCTGCCTGGGTGCGTTGAAGCACGTGATTTACGTGTAAGGCCTTTATTAGGCAAAAGGCCATATTACAGCCTTTAGAGGCCTGTGCGTAGTTAACAGTGTTCTAAGGCCATGGCGCCAAGGAAAACGACTTGGGACGTCGTAGTCCATTGAGACTGGGAACACTAGACCAATGGTAGCCTGCCTGGGTGCGTTGAAGCACGTGATTTACGTGTAAGGCCTTTATTAGGCCGCAAAAGGCCATATTACAGCCTTTAGAGGCCTGTGCGCTAGTTAACAGTGTTCTAAGGCCATGGCGCCAAGGAAAACGACTTGGGACGTCGTAGTCCATTGAGACTGGGAACACTAGACCAATGGTAGCCTGCCTGGGTGCGTTGAAGCACGTGATTTACGTGTAAGGCCTTTATTAGGCTGCAAAAGGCCATATTACAGCCTTTAGAGGCCTGTGCACGTAGTTAACAGTGTTCTAAGGCCATGGCGCCAAGGAAAACGACTTGGGACGTCGTAGTCCATTGAGACTGGGAACACTAGACCAATGGTAGCCTGCCTGGGTGCGTTGAAGCACGTGATTTACGTGTAAGGCCTTTATTAGGCCGCAAAAGGCCATATTACAGCCTTTAGAGGCCTGTGCGCTAGTTAACAGTGTTCTAAGGCCATGGCGCCAAGGAAAACGACTTGGGACGTCGTAGTCCATTGAGACTGGGAACACTAGACCAATGGTAGCCTGCCTGGGTGCGTTGAAGCACGTGATTTACGTGTAAGGCCTTTATTAGGCCGCAAAAGGCCATATTACAGCCTTTAGAGGCCTGTGCGTAGTTAACAGTGTTCTAAGGCCATGGCGCCAAGGAAAACGACTTGGGACGTCGTAGTCCATTGAGACTGGGAACACTAGACCAATGGTAGCCTGCCTGGGTGCGTTGAAGCACGTGATTTACGTGTAAGGCCTTTATTAGGCTGCAAAAGGCCATATTACAGCCTTTA